>JAHRHJ020003504.1:0-154755 GCA_019776745.2 Taxus chinensis | reverse complement strand
AAATCAATCCCCCATTGGCGAAAAGGTTCTTCAATCACCACAGGCTTCAGAGGAAGAGCTGCTAACTTGGGACGACCAACAAAATGTTGACAAGCTTCACATTTAGACACCCATTCTGCTGAATCCCGGAAAAGAGTAGGCCAATAATACCTAGCCCGTAAGATCTTATATGCTGTACAGAAGATGAAAAATGTCCTCTGCATGCTAGGCTATGAAAGGATTCTAATAACTTTTCCTGTTGCGATTTATCAACACAACGCAATAAGACACCATCGATACCTTTCTTGTATAGTGCATTATTCCACAAAAGGTATCTCGCAGCTCTCAACTTGATGGTCCTCTTCTCTTTTTGATTAAATGCGGAGGGCATTCACCAATAAGTTAAGAAGAAAGAATGTTCCGTGTACCATTCATCGCATCGGTCGTACTGACAAAAAAAAGCACCGTGGGCAGCTCTGAAGAAGTATCTTTGAGTCTCTTTCACACTCTGTTTCAGCATGATTTTCTGCAATCCAATTGACACACAGGCCCTTCCTCGTACCAACTTGGTAGGTTTGATGTCCAAGTCGTACTCCTGAACCTTAGCTATCCAAGTACCTCTTTGGCTTCCCAGCTCTTGTTGAGTTAGAATGGATTTAACAGCAGTATCAGGAACGAGAACACGAGTATGAGAATTCAGCACATAGTACCTGAAGTGTTTTACCGCTCGTACCACCGCATAAGCATGTTTTTCAATCTGCGACATCTTCAATTCATGCTCTTTCAACAGACAGCTCATGAATGTGATAGGAGCTTCAATGCCTTCTCCATTTTCCTGCATCAGGATCGCTGACACTGTGTGGGCAGAAGCATAGCTATACATGATGAAATCTTTCTTGAAGTCTGGACATACTAAAACAGGAGCGCTAGCAACTGCCTTTTTTATTTCTTCAAATGCCAGCTTCCCTTCTGTACTCCATCTGAATGGGACTTTGCCTTTCATCATTCCAAGGATATCCTTGGTCTTGTCAGCAAAATCAGGTACAAATCTTCTCAAAAAATTAACCTTTCCGAAGAAAGAATGAACTCCTGTTTTACTTGTGGGCAAGGTAAGGCTCTGAATAGCCTTTACCCTTTCTGGGTCAATTTTAGTTCCTTCTCTAGTCACAATATGACCCAGCAGCTTTCCTTCTGTTACCCCGAACATGGATTTCTTAGGATTCAATGAAATCCCATGACGTCTACACCTTAAAAGTACCTGTTCTAAATGACCATAATGATCACTCCGCTTTTTAGAAAAAACGGTCAAGTCATCCAAATACACAACTATGAGCTTGCCCATCAGATCTCTGAATGCTAGATCCATAGCCCTCTGAAAAGTAGCTCCGGCGTTGATCAGGCCGAATGGCATCCTCCTGTAAGCAAAGGTACCCCATGGGGTCGTGAAAGCTGTCTTGTGTTAATCCTCTGTGGTTACTTCGACTTGATTATATCCTGAAAACCCGTCGAGCATGGATAACATTTCTGATCCAGTTACAGTTTGTAATACCTGATCCATGATCGGCAAGGGATAATTATCCTTCAGCGAGGACTGATTCAAGTTCCAAAAGTCAACACAAATCTGGATCTCGCCATTCTTCTTTCTGACAGGAACAATGTTTGCAATCCAAGTGGAGTGATGGATTGGGAAAATAATCCTAGCATCTAACATCTTCTGAATTTCTGCCAGGATTGTCCCTGAAATCTTCGGATTATAATGTCTTTGCTTCTGTCTATACGGCTTGACATCAGGCTTCAAAGGAATACTGTGCTGAACATCCTTGGGCTTGAAAGATTTCAAATCTGCATAGGACCATGCTAACACATCGATGTATTTCTTCAAAAGCGAAGTGAATCTTTCCTTCTCTTCAGGAGAACAACATTTACCGATATTCACCATCCGAGGTTGATCAGATGAACCTAGATTGATTTGATCCACTTCAGAGGAAGAAGCTCCTTCAACCTGCCTTTTGTTTTGGATGAAGCGATCATGCTTGTCAAACAGACCCTCCAGAGAAACCAGACCTTTTGGTATCTTGTTGCCTTTCAGCTGGATAAATTCACCATCAACCTCTTGATATGGATCTAAAATAGTTTCACGAAAGGCTGATTCCGAACCTTCAAAATACAGTTCACTGAAATTGTCAGCCTTTTCCAGGAAAGCCAACACTTGTTGATCATCATTGAATACCTGCCAGTGAGTTGCATTATCAGGGATGCTAGGGCGGTACACAATCTCGATAGAGTATGTGTCTTGCTTGAACTGAGGATGAGGAAGAAGAAGAGATGCAGATACGGCCAAAGAATCAGCCTTGTCATTATAATCTCTTAAAACTGCCTTAATAGAAAATGCATCAAAGCATTCTATACTATCCCACACTTTGTTCCTATAATGCCTCAACCGATCATTTTTCACCTGATATACACCCCTGACCTGATTAACAATCAGCTCTGCATCTCCCTGCACCTTGAGATTCTTGATTCCCTTCTGTCTGGCCAATTCTAATCCTAATAACAGGGCTTCATATTCGGCCGTGTTGTTAGTATTATCAAATTGCAACTTATAAGCTGATGGGAAAATCTCGGAGCTAGGAGATATGAGAACAACACCAGCGCCTGATCCAGAAGTTGAGCAGCTACCATCAAATTCGAGCGTCCAAATTGCATTGGGATCTTCCTCTTCCACATCTACAATGGGTATCTCTGAAGCCATGAAATAATTCCCGAAGCTAGCATCTTCGAAAAGAATCTGAGCCTTAGGATCATCTGATTTAGTCACCAAATACTTTGCCTGCGGTTCAGGATGAAGAACCTGTTGAACCCCTTTGACTGGGATCTTAGCTTTGGTCCAATCCATACTAATCTCTCCTCCGACATCTTTACAAAATCCTCTACCCAAGAGAATGCCGTAAGCTGCAGGAATATCTGCAACTAGGATAGTCATTTTCACTCTCTTCTCAGGAAAAGCAACAAATGCGAACTGTGCGTCCTTAATTTGACCAATCAGAGGGACTTGTTTAGTTTCCATGGAATAGCACCGTCCATATGATTTAGTCAAAGTAAGCCCAAGGGCATGGGCCACTTTTGCGGGCATAACATTATCAGAGGCCCCTGAATCAATGATGCAATTGCTGAGTTTAAACCCATTTATAAGTAGAGACAAATAAAATGGTTCAATCTTTCCTGAGGAAGAAGCAGAAGTCAGATTATTCTGAGGTGTGGGTTGAGTAGGATTTGAAAGGAGACCTTTAGCAGGTGATGGAACGGCCGCTTTACTTCTGATGAACTTGGCCAGCTTTTCAAATTGTTCGGGATTCGACTGAAGGTATTCTGCTTCTGACATTTGAATTTTGGTTCTCTTTGCATGATCAATAATATCGAAAGCAGTGTAAGAAGGAATGATAGTAGGCTCAGTTCTAATTATATGAGCTTGTGCTGGGGCACTGACCTTAGGAGAAGGAGAATAAGGAGCAGCTGTCTTTTTAGTAACCTCTCTTTCAGTTTGCGCCGAAATAGGGGTACCCCTTTTGACTATGGATACAGGAGGTTCCTTATTCTTCTCCTTAGTATTTTCCAGAGGCTTTCTGGGAACCTGAGATTGGGACCGAGTGAAAACAGCAAATGATTGACCATCTGGCTCACATTCATCTTCATCATATTCCAAATAACCAATGCTGGAGTCGCCAGCTGACTCATCATAAGACTCATCAGCATATCCTGAAGCTTCGAAATCCTCACGGGAATCTTGTTCTTCTGGTTCATCATCTTCTTCAATTATTTCCACTGCTGCATTAACAGGCGGAGCTTCAATTGCTAATCTCGGTTGAGCAGGAGCTAACCGTGGCCTATCTCTGGCAGGTGCACCATTGTTATTAAAATTCCGCCTAGGGATATCCCGGTACGGAACATTGCTCACCTGCTGAGACACTTGCTTCTTTAAAGCAATCAAATCATTAGCCATTTTTTGAAACATAGGGTCAGTATTACCTTGAGAAGAACCTTGATTTTTGATTTTGGGTATATCTTTCTTGATCCTTCCGGCTAAGATGAGATCATCCTCTATTTCAGTAGCCGTTGACTGAGCAGTAGCCAAATCTGGGATAACCGACCTTCGTAATAAAAAACTTATATCAGGAGGTTGAGCATTGATGAAGAAGCACTTTTGGTTTTCCAAAGTTGGTACAGCTATAACTGGAATTTTCCGGATCAGCTTATTGAACTTAGCCACGAATTCCCGCATAGGTTCATGCGATTCCTTCTTCATATGAGTAAGCTGAGCTAACAATGCATGAGAATCTTCGGCTGGTTTGAAACGTGCCTCAAACTTGGTCCGCATGGTAGCCCAATCTGGAATGCATGCATTCGGGAGGTGATAAAACCATTCAGCTGCTACTCCCTGCAATGTTTCAACGAAGAGTCGAACAGAGACATCTTCGTGGGCTACTCCGAGGACACCGCATGCAACAAAGAAAGACGCAATATGCTCATCAGGATGCTGCTTCCCATCCCCATTGAACTTGGGAATGTTTTTACGTGATCCACGTGGTAACTCATGCAATGGAGGAGTCAAAGTAAGAGGACCAATGACTGCACCCCAAGGCACAGGTTGAACCGCCATCCTTCTGAAAAGAGTGCGTACAGGGATCCGGGTATCAGACAAGAGTAGTGCACGACAAGTTGCAGATGCTTCCCGTTCTTCAGGGATCCGATTTCTCCGAACAGGTGAAGAACTTCTGGCTCGGTTAGAGACAACGCTGTTGGGAGAAAGGCTGAAATTGTGCTGTTGCAGCAACTCAAAGAGTGGATCAATTTCACCTTGAGCTCGGCGAGACCGAGTGAAGACCCTCCTGGCCAGCTTGAACTGAAAGGAGATCTTATTAAAAATAAGGCAAATATGGAGTCGCCAGACACCGAGAGGATAAGCTTTATACTATTGATCCGTATTTCCCCAGCGGAGTCGCCAAAAACTGTTGGTTGGATATTTTGTCAAACCAAAATATGAGGTTCAACCACAGTACATGGGATAATATCCCTCCTCAAAGACAGGTGAGGCTGCCTGTTTATTGCTAATCTAAAACACAGTAAATAATATATACAATATTCACACTAATCTAACCATTGGGGGTTGGGATGAAATCCCGAAATCCACATTCACACGATTCAAGGATATTGCTTTCGTAAGTGAAATAGGTTAGAAACTGTTACAGTGAAAGAAGCACGGTAGAAAAGAAATGGGAGAAACGTATTTTCTTTCGAGTAAACACAGAGCACGAAATAATCATACGAGTTTTAGATCACAGATATAGTGTCCGAGATAATTAGAAACACTGAGATTCTATGCAAAGAATAGCTTTAAGATCATGAACATAAGAACACTGTCTTAAATAAGATATATTCCACAACACAAAGTCTGCAAAACAATATCAACTTCTATTCTTCAAAATGATTGAAAGAAAACACAAAGTTTTTCTCCTTTCCAATAGCCTCTTAATGCTTCAAAAATTCTCGACCCTTTAGAATGCACAAGCATCCCTTATTTATAACAAAAGAAGCTAGAGATTAAACAGGACAGATCCTGAAAAGTAGCATGCTAACTAGAGTTCAGCTTTGCATGATTCTCACGCAGGAGATCAAGTCAAAGTATGAATTAAAAATAATGACAAAATGGAAATAAAAGATATGTCATTCTAAAAATAGAAATGACATGGGACGTTGGAGCTCAATCCGAGTCATCATCTTTTGATTCTTCTCCTTTCTCTTCCTCCAGCTGAGACTGTTTGTTCCGGAACTCCTGGAACTTCCGAATAATGCCTTGCATTTCATTTTCCTCAGGTGCAGTGGAATGATCATTCCACATTTCGCAGGTCTCATGGATATCACTGGCACTGCCGGGAAGCTTTTTCAACCTTTTGCTGAGCTTTCTTAAGGCCTCCAACGTATGTTCAATCCTCACAAACTGACCAATGACTTCAAGGTCGAATCCATCTACAGGTTCATGTTGAACAGTCTCTTGAACTTGTTTGAAGAGATCATCTGCTGATAGGGCACTTGAGTTCCCAACTGACACCTTTGGACAAATCTTTAGCAATTCTTCTTCCAGATCACTTTTCCCATCGATCAATTTATCTCTTGATTCTCTCAACTTGCTGCAGGCTTCGTTGAGGATCTTTACTCTGAACTTGATGGCCTTGATCAGCTGGAAGTGTTTATCTGTATGTGGAAGAACGCCTTCTTCTACCAAGAGATGTGCTGGTATTTGCTTTAGCACTTGGAGAGCTTCACAAGTCAAATCAAGCTGTCCAAGTTCTTCAGTGAATTCCTCATCCATCTTCTCTCCTTCCTTCTGAATCTCTGCCAAGGACTGATGAACTTTCACCACGTCTTGAATTACTTCCTTCCCTTGTTGGAGCAACTTTTGGATCCATTCATCAACCACCCTTCCTTTTTTAGTAATCTTCTCAATCGTAGGCACCGATGAGAAATCAAATCCGGCAGAAGCAGAAGCAGATGGTATGGATTCCAGGGGTGTTGAGAGTTTAATCAAAACCTCTGTCAACTGCTCCACTTTTTCCTTAAGCTCATTTCTGCTGTCCTTTGTTTCTTTCAACTTTTGGCACAGGACGTCTATGGAATCCTTTGCATCTTGCTGCGCCCCTTTTGCTGTCACTTTCCCTAGAGCCACCCTGGTTACCTGGTAATCAGCAGCTGTTACATCATCTTTAGTTTTGTCAGCTGAGGGAGTGGCAATCTCTGCGAACTTATCTCCTGAAGCATCCACCAAAACCCTTGAAACTGTTTTGGGTTTCTTGGCTGATCTCGCAGTAGAAGCCTTAAGTGAGCTGAAATCAAAGGCTGGTAGGGGTACAATCACTTTCCTCTTCCTCGGAGTTTGCTCGAGTAGCCATTGTGGTGTATCAGAGGAAACTGCCAATGTTGTAGTAACTGGTATTCTACTCTCAAGGGGAGCAGATTCTACTATTGGAGGGGGAACAGCAGTCAACGTGGTAGTAGGTGCAATGAATAGAGGCACAGGTTGTGGGGGAGTGTTGGTGATCACTTGGGTTCCAGCAGAGAGGGGTGAGAGCCCGGAGAAAATATTGGCCATGCTTGAAGAAGTGGATGGGGAATGAGGAGGCTGAAGTGGTTGTTGAGGGGGAGGCACATATTCAGTTTCCAAAGCCTTGACTGCAAGAGATAAGGTCTCTTCAGTTGAGCAATCAGCAAATGGTGAAGTCAATGGCTGACTTCCTCCTTCTTCCAAATTAATTTCTCCTATTTCTGGTGGTGTTGGTGATTCTGGCACATCCACCGTTTGAGCTGGAGAGACAATTGAAGAGATTTGTCTTTCTTTCCTCTTCTTGGGAATCTTGATTTTTATAGATCCCCCAGTAGATTCCTTGTCCTTCTTCTTTTTGGAGGGCCCCGCCTCAGAAGCAGCCAATTTTGGAAACTTGTCATCTTTAAAATTCATGCCCCAAGAAGAGAGCCATTTCTTTGTACGAGCCAGAATTAGGGCTGACCTATCGGTGATAGAGGCTTTCTCGCTGGCCGACCAATCAATAGGCGGGGAAAACGTATCGATCTTCGTTAAGCCCATCATAGGACATATCCAACACACTTTCATTGTCCCTTGTGCCATCTGGCAAATCAGAAAGCTCTAGCGTCTGAATCTCATCAATAGTTAACCTGCTATTATCTTTTCTGCGAACTGCAACTTCGTTACGCAGATCCACCCAGATATCCTCAATGTCGGGCCTGTGCAGATGTAGGGCTCCATAGGTTCTCAGTACTCCTCGGATGTCAAAACCATCCCGAGACTTCATATGCTTCTTTAATTTCTCCTGGAGTTCACATTCGACATTTTTAGCCTTTGCCACTGTTGAGCAAGTATATCTCCCAATAGAAATTGGGAAGGATACAGCTGCCTTATGCTTGCTCTGTTGGAATTTGTGGAAATCCAATAACTGTCTGACCAATTCTATTAGTATCAATCTATCACCGGGATAACGAGGCAGACGGAAAGGTTCCCCGGAGTACATGACCGTTCGAAGGTAGGTAAACTTCTTAAACTGTAAGAAGATACATCCCCATTTAGATACTTCAGCCCATGCCTCGTCTGAGACCCTTGTCTTTCTCAGCCCTGGATTGAGCTGGCAGATGTTTTCGTAGAAAAAGGCGTCATTTACCCTCCTAAAATGATCCTTGGACCCCTTCTTCGTTATTTGAGGATAATACTTATAGACTGGATTTTTCGTTCTGCTTCCTTTAGTCTCGAGCCCGGGATAGCTCCTCATCCCAGCTGCTGCATAGGCCACATATGAGAACATATAAAACTTCCCGGTTGACAGGACCGTCGTCATCTGGGAATCAATTTCATCACTGATAAGGGTTCCCCAGTCAATCCCTTGCTTGTTCTTTTTGATGGTGACCATAAATTGGTACATCCATCCATGAAATAAATTTGATTCCGGCAAGCCAAAAACCCGGCTTAGTAGGGTGATAATGTCGTTGATTTCTTGGATGAAATCCGATCTAGGGATAGTTCTTGGAAATCTAGATATCACTGGTTTTTCCTTAACCAAGAACTTCTTATTAACATCCCTAATGCAATTCTCCTGGTTACTGTCCCAGGCCTTCTGAGCCAATTTCATATCTAGGGCTCCATACTCTTCAAAATTTGGTAGTTTCAGGAGATCGTCCAAATAAGCTCCATCTAGTTTGATAACTACTTCACCAGCCTGATTCCTTACGGACCGAGAAGCCGAGTCGTAGCTGGATGCACACGCCAAAACAAACTCTGGACATTGGGCAGACATGGGGAAGCCCGCTGCAAGAGGCAAGCCACTATTTGCTAAAGCCACCATCCATGGGGTCTGAGAAGAACTCTTTACCCTGTTCCAAAAGTCGTCCATGTCTATGTTGCCCAGCTCAGTATCCCTGATGTCGTAATTACAGTCGATATATGACGGGGGTTCGGGTTTCTTAAATTTGTATTTCATCTTGCTAGATTTTCCGGCCTTCTCCTGTGATGAACCAGGATCCGACATAAAGAATATTGGAAAGAGAAAAGCTCGGAACTCCGGAGATGCTATGCACACTGAAAAACCTGATTGACGGAATGCATCGGAAGCAGCGGAGAACCCGACTCGCAGAAGAAGATATCGGAAAACTTAGTGAACCCGACACGTCTGATATGTCGGAGTCTTGGTGAAACCCGACACTTGCTTTCAATGGCGGAAACAGGGGTAAAACCCGGCACTTGCTGTTAATGACGGAACCTGAAGAAAACCCGGCATCCACTGTTGGATGGCGGAACTTAGGAGGTTCCTGGCACCCACTGTTGAGGTCGGAATGTTGAAAGACCCCGTCACTACGAGCTTCGTTTGAATTTCGGACTTTTGAATCTGCAATACAGCCTTCAAAATCCAAGAAACCAAAAACAGAGCCTTTCCTTTGAATTTCTCACATAGATATCATCCTTTCTTTTTATGTTATTCATATTCCAAACATCATGAAAGTAATTGGAATTTGGAAGGAATAGCACCAATTTGATAATCTCAAGAAGAAAATAAACCCTAAAAACCCAAAACCCTTTTCCAAAACGATACAGAACGAAGAAGGAAGAAAAACCCTCAACCACTGGCAAGAAATTGGAAAGAAAATATATGCAATCGATCCAGAGAAATCAAGAATAAAGAAGGAACGAAGAATACCTTTGATTCGAGACAAGTAAAATCGAAAACAGATCGATCCAGTCTGGTAACGCGAGTTTGCGGGTTTTGGGAGAGGAAGAGCATGCGAAAAATCCACGAATTAAAAATATGAACGGTAAAAATGACGTGGATTTCCGGCGTATTTATAGGAAAATCAGTAATAAATACACTTCAGCTCGGCACGTGCCAGCTCACCAACCATTCGGCATGGATGCCACGTCAGTATGTTGAAGGAGTCCAAAAACCCGACACGAGGAGCTTTAGTATATTTCGGGTTTCAGGCTTCGGGAAACACGGAGCACCCAACATGTTTTGGAATCATGAATGTTCCGATGCATTGAACTTCCGAAAACCCGATTTTAAAGGAATGAGCGGACTTCGGGAATCGGAGGACATGGCGCATAAAACATGTTTTGGATCATGAATATTCCGATGCTTTAGAGTTCTGAAAACCCGAAGACGAAGGAATGTCTTAGCACAAGGACGGGTCTCGGGAATCGGAAGAACATGGCGACATAAAACATGTTTTGGATCATGAATGTTCCGATGCGTCCAATTTCCGAAAACCCGATTTCAAAGGATTGTCTCAATACAAGGCGGGTCTCGGGTTTCGGAGGTCCATACGACATAAAGCATGTTAAAACTTATGTCAAGCTGTTAGTAACACCCGAAAACCTGATTTACTCTAAAAGAGATCATGATGCAAAATCACTTCAAAAATTTTGTAGGGGTTATCCGATCTTTTCGTCGTGAAATCAAAACGAGGATAACACACAAAAATGGGGTGTATTTTGTGAGCCTATCCAAAATCATGAAAATAACATTCTTACCCTCTAGGCAATCTGGTGATCTTAATTGTTTCCCCTTTGTTCTATTTCTGTTGGCACACTAAACACTTTGATACAAAATTTTGTACATCCCCCTTAAGTCCTTCCCAAAAGAATTCTCTTTTTATTCTATGATATGTCTTCAAAAACCCAGAGTGTCCTCCAACAAGTGAGGCATGTAGCTCTGCAAGAATCTTATGCTTCAACTCAAATCTTTACTCAAGTATAACCTGTCCTTGTACCATAGGGCATTACCTTTCCACTCAAATTTTTTAGATGTTATAGATCCTTGCTTGATATTTTGTATTAGATATTGTGTATCCTTGTCTTGATCCCATTCCAATCTTGCTTCATCCACCCAATCAGCCATCAACATGGACATTCCACATAGTAAGGCATCTACAGATGTATCCCTTCTGGACAATGCATCAGCTACTACATTTTATTTACCCTTTTTGTATATGATTTCAAAATCATAACCCAACATTTTTGTTACCCACTTTTTTGTTCCTCAGATGATAACCTTTTCTCCAAAAAGTATTTGAGACTATCATGATCATTTTTACCTTGAAGTGTCTACCCATGAGATAGGGCCTCCATTGCTTGACCGCATGAAGAATAGCCATCATTTCTTTCTCATAGACAGGTTTGAGAAGATATTTTCCTTTGAATTGGCAACTCTCAAATGCAATTGGTCTTCCTTCCTGCATTAGAAATGCTCCCAATCCTGATCCTGAAGCGTCACATTCAACAATGAAGGTTTTTGAGAAGTTGGGAGTAGCCAAAAATGGGGTGCTGCACATGGCTTCCTTCAGCTGCTCAAAGGATTTAGTGGCTACGTCTATCCAATGGAAGGCATCCTTCTTTAGCAATGCAGTGAGTGGGGCTTGCTATTCTACCATATCCCCTCACAAATCTTCTGTAGTACCCTATTAGTCCTAGGAACCCACAAAGATTTTTGAGAGTTTTGGGCCTTGGCCATTCCACCATAGCTTTGATCTTCTGAGGATCAACTTTGACACCTTCATGGGATATAATGTGACCCAAGTACTCTACCTCTTATACACCAAAATAAAATTTGGATGGCTTTTCATAGAGATTATGTTTCTCCAAAACTTCCAACACTTTATTTACATGTTGTAAGTGTTCTTCCCATGTCTTACTGTAAATCAATATGTCATCAAAGAAAACTAATACAAATTTCCTTTAAAATGGTTGAAAAATAGTGTTCATCAAGCTTTGAAAGGTTGAGGGAGAATTTTTAAGACCAAAAGGCATTACCAAAAACTCATAATGGCCCTCATGATTCCTAAAATCTGTTTTATGAACATCTTCCTCTTTTATTCTAATTTGATGGTACCCCAAACAAAAATCTAATTTTGTGAAATAAATAGCACCATGTGATTCATCAAGTAAATCATCAATTACTGGAATAGAAAACTTATCTTTGATGGTGTACTTGTTGAGTTCTCATAGTAATCTAGACACATCCTCCATGTTTCATCCTTCTTACGTACCATGACCATTGGTGAAGAATATGCACTCTGGCTATGTCTGATGATACTTGCCTTCAACATTTCCTGTACCATTTTCTCGATCTTAGTTTTCTGGGAATATGGGTATCTGTATGGTCTGATGTTAGGTGTTTGGCTCCCTAAAATCAACTGAATGGCATGATCATGATCCCTAACTGGTGGTTAGTCCCTTTGGAATTGCATCAAAAATAGATGAGTGAGCATCAACAATCTTCTGAAGATCAGGTGGCATTAAAGACTCTATATTTTGTACTTCTATGGAAAATAACTTTGCTATAAATCCATCTACTCCTTTTCTGAGAACCTTCTGCATCTGATGAGAGATAATAATCTGTGGAGACTTAGCTACCATCCCATTCAATTGTATTTTCCTTCCATCTGAATGAAATCGCATGAACAATTCTTGGAAATTCATCTCTATAGTACCTAAGGTTGTGAGCCATTTGACAACCAAAACAATATCTACCCCTCCCATAGAAATAGAAAACATAGGTGAGTCTAACATGTAGTCTCCCATGGAAATTTTGATACTATGGAACTTTCCTATGCACTTGATTGTCCCACCATCCACAATCATAACTTGCATTTCTGGAGCTGGGTAAATAAAACAATTGAGGCGGGTAGCTAACTTACTATTTATGAAGTTATGAGTACTCCCTGAGTCAATCAACACCATCACCTTCTATTTTTTGAGATAGCCAATAACCTTGAGTGTTTGAGGAGTACTAATACCTTGACAATGCATGGAAAGAAATTATAGGTTGGTGATCCTTCTACTTCATCTTCTACTGGTTCCTCATCCTCTCATATAATTTCAGCTTCCTCATCATCCTCATTACCTACGTCAATATAGAACAACTTTATTCTCAGCACATTTTTGTCCCGGTCCATATTTGGTCGTCACAGTTAAAACATAATCCTTTTTCTCTCTTTTCTTCCATTTGTTGAGGAGTCATTCTAATTGGCCTAGCGAATGAAGTGGAATATATACTATGGTCTTTGGTGTTAATGAAAGGAGAGCCTACTACAAAGAAAATTTTCCTCTGCTCAACGTGCCATGATAATAGAATCATAAATCTTGAGTGGATTAAACATACAGTACCTCATGCTCGATGTGGTCCTTAAGACCCCCAAGAAATAGGTCATTCAGATTCTCTTCTAGATATTCTCCACCCTTAAGGATAGGTTCTGGAATTGATGCACATAATCTTTGACTGATCCTATTTGCCGTAACTTTGCTAATTGACTAAATTAGTTCTCTGAAACACTGTAGTTCTTTGGAACTATAGTGCAGTTGCAAATCCTCGGTAAAAACTATCCAAGTGACACTGAGACCATTCTTCTGCCTCTGAGCACATAACCATCGATACCAAATGAATTGGTTTGGTTCAAGATATAGGGATGCCAATGTCACCTTTTGTCCTGATGGTGTTTGATGTAGCTCAAAGAAGTTATCCATTTGATTTATCCAATTTAGTGGATCCTTACCATCAGATTTGTGCATATCCACTTTCGGCATCATGTTCCATGGTTGTGAATAAGTTGGATTCTGATTAGGTTGGACAAGTGATCCAACATGGTTATTTTGTCCATTATTTTGAACTAAAGATCCTCCTTGGTTGATATGGGGTGGATTTGGGCCATATTGTTTACCCTTTACATGTTGCATGATATCATCCAACTGTAATTGATTTGGTCTATGTCTCCTTTAGAGGCCATCTCAGATTGTACATTTTGCAGCTCATACTCAAGTTGGATCACCTTATGATCAACTGAGGTAAACCCTAGTGCTGAAGAATCTGTATTTACCCCTTCTGACTCCAACTCTTCAATACTACCCCATCTTTATCTGGGGTTTTACCCAGAGTAACCGAATTCTTTTTTGCTCTTGTGGAAGGCCCCGCCATGATGTCAAACCTTAGGGTTTAGGGTTTCAATACAAATTCGGCCGAACAGGAAAAAACACAGAGAAGATACTAATACAATTTTTTTGAGAGATTTCCAAAAATGTAAAGAACTCTGAAAAATTCCACAAATTTCAGTCTAGGGAGCGTTTTTATCAAAAACCCTAAATTTGCAATAACTTTTGCAAATAATATCAAAAAGGTCTAAAATTTTCAGAGGATTTTTACTTGAAATGATTCACAACTCTGGTAAAAATATCTCCCACAAATATCGATGTGGTTCATAAGATATAGTGGAAACAAAAAATTAGGGGTTTTGCCCTAATTTTGGCCCAGATCGCAACTCTGATACCACTTGTAATGAAATTACTTGTATAATTCATATTATGAGCAGCAATAGAACACCAAATAACACAATATTTCAGAATAATGATCTCAATATGCAATTAGAATAGCTTCGCCACTTCGAGGGGGCAACCTCCAAACCATAAAATAAGACTCAAATGCTCCAATGATGATGAACTACTACCTACAATCCCCTATATATACTATTCATATGTTATGGCCATCACCAAGGCCGACCTACTAAGCATGAGAAAGTATAAATGATATAATAAAATGATATGGTAAGCCACAAGTCATCTACTCATATCCTAATACAAGCAATAGCTTAAGGGCGTAACACCCAATGTATTTTTATGTGTGTGTGAAACTTTTCTCTAATTGTGCGTGTCAAAATTTGTGAGTAGAGAATAAATAGATGGTAGAAGGTAAATAATGTGTGCATGAAATAGAATAAACTCCCCTAATGAAGCATGATGAGTCAGTCCCTTGATGGAGCTAGATGGATGCTTAATGGAGCAATAGAATCCTTAAGTGCGAAGCAACCTTAGGTGGTGAAGAGTTCTTAGTCTTTTGTCCCTTATTATAATCACATAAATTTATATTTAATGTCCTTAAAACTGAATTTCGCAAGGGAGGACCTAAAATATAAACCCTAAACAGCAAGGAAATCCTAAAAAGGAGAGAAAGAAAGCATTGAACAAGGGTGCCTTAGGAAGGGGTGCCATGGGAACCGGTCAACCACTTATTGTGCCAACTGAGGACCTAAAGCGTGTGTGAACTGGATCTTAGAAATATGCCTAAAACAATAATAATAAACTCCAACTGTACAGTCATACTTAGATGAAGTGATAGTTATGGTACCCAAAACCCTGGAAGATGTGTTACTAAATCTGAAGCAAGAGTTTAGTTTTAAACCTACTAAACCTGTAACTTGAAAATGAATATGGTTCAAGTGGATAAATGTAAGTAACCAGGAACCCTAACACCTCTAATCCTTAAACTAATAAATGGTGATTGTGCTCACACAGCCATTTTTGTCCCTAGTATCTTAAAAAACATTTAGTAGTAAATAACTACAAGCATCTAACTTTGGGCTCTTAAAAAAAACCCTAAATTAGGAAGAGTTCCACACCTAATGATTAAAGAGGAATTTTAACTTCACACCATTCTGGACCATATGAGCATAAACAACTTAAACCATCACAAAATAAAAATTAAATTATACGTATGAAACACTAAGACCCTAAGCATTTGGGCGACTATACCTTTATTGCAATTATGAGCTCAGTAAATTCTACATATGTAAGATAAACATGTTGGTAAAATCTCAAAAAATTCCTATAACATAGTTAGAAAATTTCATACAATATGGAAACCTTAATTGGTCTAAAATTAAAAATTATAATCAAAACACTAAACCTACGTTGTTTTAAATTTTTTTTAAAAATCACATTTCTGCACATTTATATGGCATGGTAATTTTTGCATTTTCCTACGAAACATGATGACCCATTGGTTATGCAAAAAATGAATAATGAGATATAATTAATCTCTTATCAAATAAAATCATGAAACATAGAAAAACACAAAATGCGAACGGTGTATATGATATGCAACACATATGTAAGGTGAAGTATCTAATATTTGACAAAATTAAATAAAAATAAAGTTCTTTTACTTGGAACTGGATACAAATTTATTTTAAAAATATAAGAAATTAGGGTCACTTGAACCTGTTCAAAATCATCACAACATAGCAATTTAGGAGGATAGCATAAGGTCAGACATGGGGCTTTAATTGACTACCTAAAGTTGTAATATTTCTTGTTTAGGAAACTCTAAATACAATCAAATAGCCCTATGACTTGAGGACCTAAACTTCATTAATAATTACACTTCTTATGATAAACCCATCACAATGATCTTTAAAATGTATAACCTTAAATGTTAAACATTTAGGGGTAGCTCATGAAACAATATATAGTGAAACATAAACCATGATGCCCAAATAATTTTCAAAGCAAACCCTAGAAATGAATCATACAAACATTAAACCACTACATAACACTGAATTTATAGGAACTAAACCTTTGGCCTAAACCATTCAAACCATGAATAAATAAACACATCAAATTCGATGACCTTATTTGAAATGTTTCATTGTCACAAGATACATAAACCCTTATAAACCCAAAACCCTAAACCTAAAATATAAACCATGAACCATAAACACTTTTAATCTTAAACCCTAATACCCTACACCATAAACCCTAAACCTTTAATCAAACCTTAAATGGAGCAATAAACCCTATAAACCTGACACCTATAACTGATAAACCCCAAACCCAGGTGTATAAACTATAAACCATTAAAACCCTTGATTAGAAACCCAAGCCCTGAGTAAACCCTAAACCCTAAATCTTATTACCCTGAGAATGCTAAACCTTAATCCCTAGGAACTAGATCTAAACCCATGAGCCAAAACCCTATTTCATGCACCCTATACCCTAAGCCCTAAACCCTTAACCCTATCTTCCTTGAACCCAAAACCCTAAGCCTTGTTAAACACTAAACCCTAAACCCTAAACTTGATCCCTAATATGTTGAATCAAAAATTCTTAAACCTGAACCTTGAACCTAAACCCCAAACCCTAAACATACTAAACCCTAAACCCTAAAACCTAAACAATAATCATAAATACTTAAACCCTAAACCTTGACTAATCATCCTTAAACCTAAACCCTAAACCCTTAACCCTAAATACTAAACTTCTATTTAACCCTAAGACCTAATCCCTAAATCTTAAAACAAAAAAGTAAACCCTAATCACTAAATCCTAAACCCTAAGATCTATCCCTTAAATCTCATATATTTCTATTATATGTCGAATGAGTGAGTTCATATTTTTAATATCAATATTAGACCATATTTCCTAGTCTCAAGAACCATCATAATGTCATATTGTACAAATACCTTGTTTATGAGAGGTGGGACAACCCTAACTTAAATGGATGATGACATCACAACTTATGATAAATGCATATTACACATCTATGAAAACTTTTTCTCCCCACATACTTGCAGTCAATGTAACCCTTTCTAGTTGAAACAAATTTCACATTTCTCATAATGTATGGTATTAGAATCAGATGAACATTAGAAGCTGAGAAAAAATAACCATCACAACACAAAAGATTAATCTCAAAGGAAACAGAAGATTTAACATAAAATGAGAGGTGTAGGATATCTGTAATTTCCCTCCTTTAAAATATCACTAATATCTTTTGCTATTAGAATGTGATGAAAAATTCAACCTAACTTCCTACGAAGTGTTGAAAATAGGCATTGAATACTATGGGATTCAATAACTTACAAAGGGGTTATCAGACACCTAGAAATCATTCTTTTTAGTGAATGGGAGTCATAATGGCATATGATTTAGTGACCTTCCTTGTCATTGATAATTCCTTATACGATAAACCCATGGATGCTTTCAAAAGTTCCTTCAAAAGATAGGGTAGTCATCAAGCCTAGTGAATTGTGATGTGACCCAAACAATTGAAATTCATACAGCCCTAGAGGTCATAACACTCAATTTACAAATATATCTATCATTATAAATGGAAACCTAGTAATGGTGTTCCCTATATCCTATAGGATAAAGGACTACATGAGGGATGTAAGGATTAACATTTAAATCCTTAACATTTCCATCCTTCAAAATATCAAAACCTGAAATGTTTCAAATTGTAATGACTCTCTTTGAATGCCCTAAGCCCAAAATGTCGATGAACCCTAAATCCTTGAATACCTCAATCATTATAATCAGAATTAAACCCAAAACATTAAAATGAGCCCTGAAATATTTCCCATGCGATCTCAAAAATAAATAGTCAAGAGTACTAATTCTTTGTACCTAATTGTTCTAATATTTGGCATTTTCCTAAACATTTAAAATATCAACCCTGATGAAAGACATTAAATTGTGATGACTTGAGCCTTTAAATGTTCTTACAAAGCAATTGAACCCTTTTAACCTTGAATAACTTATCAATACTAATAAGAATGGGTAAACACATAACATTACCAATGAGTGAATGGGTAAACCTAAACCCTAGGCCCTATGAACTATGAGCCTTAAACACTTAAACGTTAAAAATAAACTCTGAGCCTTAAACGTCCTAAACCTTGAGCCCTAAGCCATAAATCCTGGGCCTCTAAACCCTAAACCCTAACCCTAAATCATAAACATAGCACCCTAAAACCTAAACCCTTAAGATCATTCAACATGTTTCAGTGAATGTATGAAATAGTGTCCTAAACCCTGATCAATCGACTCAACGATAGAACCACTTCCTCTGAAGACCTAAAAGGGCATTTTTTGCCATAACTACTTAATTGAACACCTTCAGAAAAAGCTAAAATGAGCTTTCATGTCACGAAGGTATCCATGAACCATGATCTCTGAAAAATCAAGGCTAAACGTTTATCTCCATGAAACATATGAGAAAAAACATGTACCCTTAATCATGAAACACTATTCCATGAAAGGATAAACTTTAGAACCATAAAACCTGAGGAAATGATCATGATATGGAGTACCATGTATTCCCTAAACCCTGAGCCCTAAACATTAGACCCTAAAACGTAAACAATTCATATTGTATCTATTCCTAAAACGTAATCCTTAACACCTAAACCTTAAACACCAGTTAATCACACCTAAAGGAGGAACACCTTAAAACCTAAACCTTAAATTGGCTAAAGGATACGAATCCCATTTAAACCCTAAACATCTATTTTAATGTAAGGATCGCATTCTTAATAAGAAGTATAAAAGCATTATAGAAATGATTTGTGGTCACTAAAGTGAATGATGGACCAAATTTCAAAATTGGTACCAATTCAAGCAGTAGCAGATCCAAAATCCAATTTAGAAGGTCAAAAAACCTACAAAATGACTATTTGTGGTTTCACAAAACAAAGACCAACTACAATATATATGGCTTAAAAGTTTTAGGTTCTTTACTGAAATCTTGAAAAATGAGTAAGTACTGACAATATTAGATTTTGAAAAACTATCTTCTAGATTATCATTTGTTGGAGCTATAAGACCACTTCCAATCAGGTGCAAAGTGACCCTAATTTCTTATATTTACTAAAATAAGTTTAAACTATAAGAAATAATTATTTCTTAAAGTATGAAAAATAATAAAATAATTTTAATTTTTTATTAAATCTTATACTTAAAAATCTATGTTTACTAAGTATAAGACACTTTCCAAATACCTACATACGTAGTCCATACTATATAAAAACAAGTACAAGTTTTGTGCTTCTATAGAAATGCATGTACGCGTCTATGACTGTGAGTGCATTGTAACACACACGCATTTTAACTTCATGATATTTCCAAGCCTATGAAATGATACACATGATCACATTCTTGCTAAAATGAGATCGTGTTGTGTTCATTTTTCAGGTTCTCTAAAACACGTTTTTCCCCCCAGCTTGGTGAACTTACTCTAAAACACGTACGCATTCTCTATTCTACCCTTATTAATGTGTATGCTACTTAGTTGGTTAAGTAATCACCAAACCAAAAAAATTAAGTATCTATCGGGTACTAATTTTCTGCAATATACTACATATGCAGGTACCTCTATCTGTTGCATTCAGGTTTTTGTTCTTTCTACGGATTTTTTTAGGATCCCCCAACTTCATACGGATCTTTGAACTCTACCCATGACTTAAAGTAGTGTTTCATGGTTTCCTATAGTATCCAATGGATTTTCCAATTTCCCATGGCTTCTTCAATGTCCCACGACTATTTCATTATTTTGTAGTTTTCCATAAATCTATGGATTAGTATCCAAAATAGATGAAGATCATTGTCAACATGAATTTCAAGTGTAAGGAGAACGTTTAAATGAATTTGGTGTATCATACATCATGATCATGGATATTTCTCCTGGAGGCTCCACCTAATGAGAATTAAATGGTTGACGATGCAGTAGTAGGGTCACATACGCTTATTGCCTATGCCCTAATGATCTAGTAATCAACTTCACAATGCATACAATTGTCACTAGTGAGCATTCTACAAGCTACCTATTTAGTAAGAAGTCTTCATGCTCACTGGTTGGTAGCATTCTATATGTTACCAGATCTGTAGCATTCTACATGCTATCGGTTAGAAGCATCCTAAATGCAGACTAGTCAGAATTGCATCCATAATTCAAAATCATAAGTGTAGCATTCTAATGATTACCACCATGACTGGAAGCATTAGGAATTCTGGACCATCTGGTAATACGTAGAACTTGTATCTCACTTCCCATTACAACTTTGTAATAATCCTCATCACATAAAGTTTATTATTCGAATATTTTTTTCTTCTAAGCTTGTTCGTGATCATAAATTTAGTACATCCTATCGGCTTGATAGCATACGATAAATAGCATGTAGAATGTTAAACATGAAAATGCTGACACGTAGTATTTAGATGCCACCAACCTTATGGTTACGCAGTTATGTATGCTTTGACCGGTTGGTTGCATCATTTAGAACTACCGACCAGTAGAAGTTATTCATGCTAGTCGGCTAAATAGCATTCATTGATGTTTATTGGAATATAATAGCATTCAGAGTACTACCGACCTATCTCAGAATTCATGACATCAGATGCTATTGAATAGCATTTATACTTTTCGAATATGACTGATTCAATTAGCATGAGAGGGAGACAAATTTACCTTCTGGTAGAAAAAGTTCATGATAGCTCAGATGGTAGCACCCTAATCCATTTCTCCATAGAAATCCATTGAGCTTATTCATTATGTTTTTTAGAACAGATAGATAATCAAGTCTCCCATATGCTCTAACAACTCATTTCTTAGACCAAAGACATTTCTGAATAAGGTAACTTATCCCCAATGTCAAATGAGAATTACACCAAGAATTTATTTTCCAGTGGAGTAAACAATAATGCAAACATTTGTATATTCAAGTTTTTACAAAAAATGTTGAGACACAGAAGACCATTAAGGCTCCTATGGAATAACTTGGTGATAAATATATCATTAGATGCATGATAAAAGCAAGGAACTTGAAAATATCAAAGATGTTCCTATGGATCACCCTTGTTAGCATAGATAGTTTAATTCCTTAAGTGCAATGAAACCAATAAAAAAATGGTTTCATACAACACTAGGTACAAACATGTTATGCAATATTTGAGAACAATCCATAGCATTAGAAGTATGAGATACACCTTGTTTTAATTGTATCCCCTATGTTCAAATAGAATGAAAAAGGGACTCAAGATCCTGTGTGCTAGAATAAGAGGCATGTGATCCATCAAATGATAAATATGAGATGTAATAGTAATAGTTGTTGTAGGAGTAGGCATAGATTTTTTTTTGTATGGGTATGATAGATGTCCCTAAGGAAGTAGGTACAATAGATGTGGGTACAATAGATGTGTCATTAGATTGTTTGTCACGGGTAATATTTGAAATAAGTAGAATTTTAATAATATACTCAATATGATGTGGATTAACACACAGTTGAGAACAAAAATGAGATAGGAGATCTAATTGATTTTGATCCTACATTGGTGTCCTCATTACGGTCATAATTGTATGAGTGTTCCCACTTTGGGTCTCAATTTCATCCAAGGTAACCTCATGTAAAGTAAGATAAAGGAGAGAAATAGAAGTAGGAATAGAATGAGCTATTGCAATATGATGATTGCGAGTAGGAGGTGAAATATCAATATTCTCAATAGACTGATTAAAAATATGATCACTACATCGATAGGGCACAGAAAGAAAGAATATGAAAACTAAAAAAATTAGATTTGAATAGCAGATGAAACCCTAAGGCCACTATGGTTAGGGCTACGATGTTCAATTATAGGTTGGGTTTAAGAAATTATTTCATTTTTTGTGAATTTAATATTTCATTCCTTCTGTAACACTTAAATGTATTTCTAGAGTACCATACATAAAATGGATAAAACTTAATGCAATAGGAGGTTATTCTATTTAGTTAACTTCCAACATTAATTTCTCAAATAAGAATAATGATTTGACAAAGTGACTATTGATCAAGGAACTATTTAAACACAAAGGAGAGATTAGTATTTATCTGATTTTGTGTTGATCCAGGAGGTTTTCAAGTGATATGAATGTGGTAAATAGATGACCTAGGATTGAAAGTGTTTTGGTCCTAATACTAGAACCTGGCTAATGTTGTACCTGATCAAAACCATATAAATAGGTTCAAACGGTCCGTATGGTGTTAAACCTTTTGTATGATCTTGTACCTTCTTAGATTATAGGTTTGTAACATATTGTGTGTCTCAATTTCGTAAAAATGAATATTTTTGTGTGTATTTATTTTTCAGTTCTCCTTAGAAATGGATCTATAACTTTATATCAAACCCTCATAGTGCAAGATAGAGCTCCTACAAATCAAATTTACTTGGGTGTTGGGAACCCTTGTGTACTTCCAAAGTCAGGTCACTATTCTGAAGAGGGCTTGAAATATATGTTTTTCTCCTAACATGTGGATAGTCTACCATAGTGCAATCATAATTTGATAAAAAATTCTTTGACAATACCTTTCTTGAGTTTCAAACTTTCTCAAATACAAAGGAATGGTCACTTTGATTTCCTATGGAAAGAATTTGGAGACTTCATGTGTCATAGTAGGTGACTTAATACCTATTGAGAGTACTTAACCTAATAAATATAAATGATTTATTTCATATTTTTGGGAGGTTGGAGTTCCTTTTGTGCTTACTTTTACATGAAGAGCTCTTAAAGTACCAGAAAGTTCCTAAATGAGGTGTACTTAACTATGTTGGTATAGGCACCTGATGGTTATTATTTCATGAAAGGTTGACCAAGAGAGAACATTAGTCCATATGACAGATTATGAAATTGAAATTTTTTTAGTGCATAATATGGCTTAGTCCAATACCGTACACTAGGGTCAAGTTGTATATTTTGACCAAACAAACCAAATCCAAATATTTATGACCTCCATGGTCAGAAAAAATCCCTAACTTTGACTTCATGGGGTTTGAGATAGACATTTCTATGTATGTTTTGTGTAATTAAACCTTAAAAATTGATGAAATAAAGCCATGTAAAGATAAAAGTGACTTGGGAAATTTTGGTGTGCTGGGATAAAGAGTTTCAATGTTTTATTTGTGTAGGATTGTGGAATGTGAAGACCAATAGTGTTTCAGGGAATAGATTTCCAAATTTGAGTGTCTACACAAACCAAGATAAGATACGAACACAAAAATACTTCGTTACCACAATAATAATTAATGGCATACATTCTTGTCTAAAAAATTACAAATACTTAATAAAACAAATAAACATATAAATTTTCATGGTACATTTGATGAGATTTAAATCTCATATTTAAACATAATGATCTAGAACTAAGGCTTGCAATTTGGTCATTCCAAAAATTTCTTGTATGGTCTATTGAAATGTGGTACTAGTATTATGAAAGCATGCACCAATTTCTGGAATAATGCAAATTATGTTATCATCATTTCAATAACATGAGAACTTCTTTAAGGATGTGCCATATGACGACATTGTTAATACCTTAAAGTGAAGAGTTTTCCACTCAACTACAACTAGGATGCTAGCTATTGACACCCATCACCTATAAAAAATACTAAGCATGAAAATTGTGTTAAATAGGGGGAGGAAAAATTATCCATAATTTATGATATTTGGTTTCCAACCATAAATTCTTGATTCACATAATTCTAGTTTTACGACCTGTTTCCTTTGATTATGCAGTTACTGAGTGTAAAATGAAATATTCTATATTAATTATTTAAAATCCCATAATGTTTTGTAGTTTATAAAATAAATGTATATTTACTTTAATTTATTATGTAAAAAATAAGACAATAATCAAATCAGAGTTTTACTGTATTGTTAGCCTTCTATGTTATATTCATCACTATAATATTGATTGTTTTGAATTCCAAATTGCAAGATATATTATTGATTTTAATCTACTGCAGATTGTTCCTTTGTGAAAAATAATAGATCTCTAAAGACTTCGTGAAAAAAGGACCTAATAGTGATATTTTTTAAAATTTTATAGAGCAGGTTTAAAGAATAAATGACTAGTTATTTTAGTTTAATTTTGAGTAAATCCATGATCTTTAGAGTAATGAATCTAATTTACATATATTGGAGACATTGGGTGGATCTTAAATCTTACTATAGTTACCCGGATAGTTAAAACATTATCATAATAGTTTATTTGTGATATACTTCATAATGTAAGACCAATAGAGGTTCTTAAAGATTGATGATCATGAAACCTTATTGACGGTTGTCTACATTTAGTGATGACCATGAGTCAATATAATGGGTGTTTAAGTTCTAATAAAATATTAAAATGGCATACATTATTGTCTAAAAATATTGAAAATACTTTTTAAAAAACATTGAAAGTTTTCATGGAACATTTGACAAAATTTAAAACCATATTTAAACAAAGTGTTTAGAATAAAGGTCCCACTGGTCATGCCAAAAATTGTTGTCATTGAAATGGATGCACATGTGAAAGATCACCAATTTCTTGATAAAAACTTGGTTATCTCATAAATAACATGGGAATGTCCCCCAAGCATGGGACATTGACTCAGTGGGACATACCTCTAGAGAAGGATGATTCCTACAATAATCTACTAGAATAAAACCCATCACCTATAACTATATAATAAACTTAAAAATTGTTGGACAAAAGGGGGAGGAGAAGGCATCAACTAATCTAAAAGGAGTGTTGTTTACACTAAAATAGAAGAGATATCTCTCCTTGAGGGGAATAATAAGGGGAAAACAAAAAGCCAAGAGAGAGAAAAGCCACAATTCACTCCACACAACATGTAGATTCAAAGAAATTAAATTACACAAGTATAACCACACCTCATATCATTAATGAACAGAGAGGTAAGAGACACAATAATATGGAAATCCAAAGTAGAAGAGAAGAGTCAAAATCAACATCATATCATTTCTTAGAAGTATGCATAAATCTATGACATTAATGGGGGAAGGCATTGGACACATTGCATGAGATCATAACAGAGGTCTACAACTTTGAATATTCAGCCACCACAAGGGCATGGTAACTTTACATTCAAGAGATCCTTTTTAGAATAATAAATATGAGTTTCATTTATAGAGGAATGGGAGAGGAGAGGGGACCTACAGATATTATCAAAGATGTATGACTTGTTTGATCCTTCCAAACTATGTGACAATCAGATCAATAGGTAATCCAAAATTCTCGTAATGGTCCATCACTTTAGAGCTTCCCTTGAGTACTAGGAAATATCATATATCTATTTTTTGATAGACTCTAAGGAATGATCAATGTGAAACCAAGAGATGAAGGGGAACAAACGAGTTTTGAGCTTCCATTTGGCTTATTAAAGCATGATTGTTTCCTTGGAACAACTAAAACTCCTCGTTATTTATTCATAATTTGTTACAAGATCCCCTAACTCCTCTGATCCTATGATTTTTGGTCTAGGGAAGTACTATTCCACTGAGAAATGGTTGTGAGATCATAAAAACTCAAAGGAAATAAAAAATAAATTGATTTGGGTGTCTGAAATTGGGAAGTTAGCAAATGATCTCTAAAATTATGTGACAAATATCTCTTTTCTCACTTCACCATAGCCTCCCAAATTGGAAATCATGCTTAAATCTATAATCAAGATTTTTCATTGACATCACATGATGCGATCGAAAATATAGTTGATCTGATCTAAACCTCACATGTGCTTGTGCACAATGCCCCTTGACCTTGTCACAAAATTTGGATTAGAAAATTTGTATGGGCCCTTAAGACCCTTTTTGGACATGTCAAACAAACTTGAAAGTCTCCTCCATAAACCACCCTAATTTTTGGTCATCCCATTTTCAAACAAGACCACTTTTTTCTGACTTGCCCTTTAGTGACTTGGATAAAATGATATGAGCCATTTGAAGATGTTGAATACAATTAACATAGTTTGCTATGAGCACATGGCCATCAAATTTAACCCTTGTAATTATTTTTCCATGTGTTCACCGCTCATTGTCTTACCTATCTCCTTTTCACATTCAGTTAGGTGACACATGTGTACTTCTTAGATTGGGTATGGGTCCTTGCTGTCACTGGCCACGTGGATCATTACCCTGAAAACCTTCTTCACCTTTTCCTCAGTTTTCTTGGGGCCTCAAGTGACTTATGATTAGTCCAAGTGGACCAATACTTGATTTTTAGTGGTTCTTAGGTCATGGGGTCTTCCACCTTAGCTGATATGGAATTTTGAAACCTTGAAGACAATATATGGCCGTTATTGGCCAATTATGGACCAATCATGGCCCTCACTAGTTTTGGGATTTTCTTTAAATCTCGAGCACATGATATCAACACAAGTGATATTATTTCACCATTTTAATTATTTGGAGAACTATTGATAATTGATTAAAGTTTAACATTTATAAGGTAATTGGTAATAGGTATTGAATGGCTTCAAATTCTCTTTCGAGAGAAAATGCATATTAAGAAAATAATAATTGAGTGAGAAAAGTGATATATTTTTTGTTTGATATATATTAGGGAAGGAATAAAAGGGGGTGAATAAAATTGTAATGGAAAAATGGGTAAGTAAGTTACATGGAAAAAATAGGGGGTATTTTCATTCTAATAATATAACCACATGAGGTATTATCTATTTAATTGTTAGAGGTAAAAATTAGGAGTAAGGGTATTTTTCAATACCCTTTAAATGAATGTGCTATACCACACTTTTACTAAGCGAACCCCCATGTGAACAGATAATGGCAAGCTATAACTCATAAAGAAAGTAAGACATAGAAACATTTGGAAGAGGTGGTCAATCTATGGTAGGACTAAGCTCACAAATGTAGACAGAAGACATTATACTTGGAAAGGTCTGTGACAAAAAAAACATCTAGTTGAAGGAGAAGGAGGAATAGGCATAAAGGTCCAAACTAGGATATTTCGATAAGGAAGTTGGGGCTATTAGCTCTAATGGTCTCAAGGGTGGTTTGGATCCACTTCAGCTGAATCTCAGAATTTAAGTACCTTGGTGGTTTTATACATGAGTATCCAAGGTCTAGCGAATTCTTGCATCGCAACATATGAACTATGGCTAAGGCATAGGTGTGCATGGAGGATAATGGGCACCAATAGAATAAGGAGGACACAACACAACGTTTGGACAAGTGGAGATGATTATGTGGATGGTTTCCATAACCATGTGAGTGATGAGTGAGTAGTAGGAGTAGTATAGGCACGTGAAGAGGACTGAGATGGATTATGTGTAGAGGATTGTACAAAATCACCTCTGTAGAACATTTTTATCATAGTATTCATGGCTCAAGGTACAGGTGTCATTTCCTGATAGTAATGAGCGGTAACCTTGTAAATTGGAGGCTGACGACATGAGATCTAGTTGAATCAAAGACAAATATAAAGGCATTTGAAATCAATAGAAGCCACCTGTTTGAATGTGAGTTCGACGTTGTGTACTTTGAAACATAACAAGAATTAACACTCGCTTGTCACCATGTTCGAACTCTTTTTATATTGTTAGGAATTAATGCATATAATAGAACGCTTTGGTATTTGTAAAAGAGTGAAGTAGGTAAATGTAATAAAATCCTGTACCGCTTGTAGCCAAGAATTTTTCAGGTTCACTGAAATCCTGTGACTACCGTAATAATGTGAGTGTTCGCGGATTTGGAGAGAGTGTTGCATGCTACTCCAAAAATAGGTTCTCGCCTGTGTATGAACTAAAATTAGAGAAATCAGTTTTCAAGTGATCCCACCAAACTAATGATTGAGATAAATATGTACTAGTAATTGCATATAAGGAATGGGATGCAAAAGTAATGTTTCTCTTTCATGTACTTAATAAGTTCAAAACTTATTTGGTAGCATCGTTATGTTACTGTGACTATGATATAGTTTGAGGAAGGCAAGTTTGAATGGAAAGCTCCATTCATAGTTTAAATATGTATGGTTGTTAACACTAGTACACATTAAATATTTAAGATTTTATATTAACTAATAAAAGTGTAGTTGTAATTTGAGCATAAAATAGTATTTGCGTTGAAAATAAGCATTATTTTGTTATTTATAAAATACACAAACTTTTTATATGTATTAAAATTGCTTTGTAACATAATTAATGTTAATATGAATAATTCTTAAGCAATGAATCACCTTATATTTCTTTTATATTTAAAACCACCTCAATAAAGTAATTAAAATGTTCAAAAATAAAATTCACATGTGTGAGAGAATAATCCAATTCATTAAAATAATTTTTCCCCCTCAAAGTGGCTTCTCTCTCTTATGCCTTTTACTTGAAAATAAAATTAATACTTAACGGTGAATGTGACATGCACATTGAGCTATTGAGTTGTTGAATTTAGGAAGAGTTTTAAAAGTTTGTAAAAATAGAAAATCATTTAGGGTGGAGAATGATGGCAATGTTAAGACCATACTAGTCCTTGTGGTTTTTTGCTCTAAGGCCCACAAATTTTCTACTCTCAAAACAAATAGAACTAATAAATTAATAGTCAAGTTTATAATAATAATTTATTTTTGTATTTTTATAAAAGCAGTTTACAAGGATAGACATTTCCACAATTAATAAATTTCTTGGTTAAAGTTTTTCTACACAAGCTTTTGAAAATCAAAATTAAATTAATATTTAAAGATTATTAATTTACTTCCTAAGATATATTTCAAGTTTAAAGCATATATTAAGCTCCATTAGTTTAATTGAATCATCATGCATCGAGATTATATAATTTTCTAATTCAAAGGTTTAATTGTTTTGCCCAGCCACTAAGTGGCCCCATTCACCCCATTACCCATGCTCTTTTTTTATTTAATTTACATTCTCACAAAATACTCTCCACTTAAGTGAGGTAGGGTTTAATTTGGGCCATTATATTGACTCTATCCTAGCCCTTCAATTTAGGTTTCCCTAAACATCCTTATGGTTCCCTTTTTAATTCTATTTTTCCCAAAACAACCTCATTTGCTCATTTTGTTTTGTAGGTTTTGGAAGAGGAGAATGTTACAGTAGGTATTTACCTTAACTCATGTTCACCTAGGTACATTATTTACCTTTATTATATTTATCCTCACCCACTTATGTGTGTGGATATTTATTTTTATTTATTTAGATATCAGGAGATATTATCTAGTTGTTAGGTATAGTTCTTTCCTTGATCTATGGTATTGACTAGTTCTTTCCTAGATCCTAGATGATGTCTAGTTCTCTCATAAATCTATGGACTTGACTAGTTCTTTGATGACTAGTTCTTTCCATGGTTTATGGCTTGATCTACGACCTTGACTGGTTCTTAGATTGTTATTCCTTGCCTATATAAGCAAGGCCCATTCTCATTGTATTTCATTGAGTTCCATAATAATATATGATATTGCTGCTCATTTGTTTGCAAAGGTTTATGTAAAGTTATTTTGGTGAATTACTTTCATCTTATTGATCGTGGTGTTTGATTAGCATCTGTGTTCTTGGCTTGGTATGATCTGGTTATCGTTCCTTTTATGGTATCAGAGCAGGAGATTGCTATTGACATCCATCTGTAAGTTTCATTTTGAAAATAAATTCTTTGTATATTCATATATTTGGGATTTGCTCGTATTTTGTTGTTGCATGTGTTTTTATGCAAAACAAAGGCTTCCATTGGATCCGGAAGGCAGAAAAACCCTAAGATTGGCTGTAAAATCGACCATTTCAGGAGGCAGTTATTTTTTTGGGTTGTTTTTGTTGTGCAGAGAAACATACTGGGCTCGCCTGGGGATTCATGTCGTACGGAAAAGGAAATCGAGAATTGTTTTCTAGGTTTTGCTAGGTTGCTTGAGATCCAAGATCCGATATGGGTATTTTTTCGTTACAGCATAGCATTTTCGGTTTGTGCGCAGGAGGTCTTTTTTGAAAAAATATTTCTTTCCTTTTTTGGTAGGGGTCCACAGATGTTGAAATCCATAGACTACACCCATTAAAATCCTTAGCCCCTGGTCATATGGTATGGTCATATGAGGGCTTAAAGCTTGTGATTCCTACTAGTAGGTGCTTAAATCCAGCCCCCTTTCATTTTATTTGTGTGGTGAAGGCAAGAGCATTTTATTATATTTTAGTGGAAAAATAAATAGTAGAGTATAATATTGAAAAACTTGTATCTTTTGATCGATAACTTGGTTTTGAGTGCCATTTTTTACAAAAGTGTGTGGTTTTTTATGTTCTTTCCATTGGAAATATTTATTTTGATAGACACACTATAATTATAAAGTGTCGTAATGTAACATGCACTCATTATAAAGTGCAAAAATCTAGGGGGCTCTTGTTGCATTGTTTGGGGGTCTTGTTGCATTGCTCGGTTCTTGCATTTCTTTTAGTGATTTTTTAAGGATAACATCTTTATCTAATTTTGTATTAGATCATGTTGAGCTATTAATAACACATAATTACCACACATAAAAACCAAGAGTGGAAACAATAATTAAGTGGAAAGGATTATGGGCATTAACTTCTTCAGAACAACCAGTGTTCACTAGAGAATATGAGAAATTTCAGTACCAGTGCAAATTTGATGAGTGTATGGGTTTGATAGGAATTTATGTAAGTGACAGTCTTTTGTTTCATTTGGAAAAGTGTGACTCTCCTTTCAAAATATGGGAGAAATTGGAGGATTTATTTGGTAAGGTGGATCATATGAGAGCCATGCAACTTGAAATTGAGACCACCTCTCTTAATCCTGAAGATTTTCCAACAATTATAGACTATCTTACCAAGTTCAAGCATTTGTTGACACAGTTGAAGGGGAGTGGAAGAGATAAGAAAGATGAAGAGTGTGTTTACTTGATTCTATCCAAGTTGAGAGGACCATTCCAAATTTTTGCTTCTACCTTTTTCTCTAGCATGGATGCCTTAGGTGACACATTCAAAATGCCTAACTTAGAAATATTTTGTGAAAGACTTACTAGGGAAGAATCCAAATTGTCTCACCTTGAGTCTTCCACCTCTCAAAAGGCATTAGTTGCATCTAATCCTAAGGGCAAGGGAAAACCAAACAGTAAAACCAAATCCACACCTTCTCCATCTCAAAATGCTCCTAAACCCAAAGAAAACAACTCAAAACCCAATGAGTCTTCTAAATCTAAGACTAAGTCTAGCCGTTCATGCTCTTTTTGTTGGGGTAGTAATCATGAAGAACATAAGTGTTATAAGTGAATGCAAGCCTTAGAGGATGCAGTCAAGAAACACAAAATTTCTATCTCCACTCCACCTCCTTTTAATCAGCATGGAAAAACACTTAATTTTGTTGGAAGACCTCAGTCAAAACTTGCAGACAATTGGGTTATAGATTTTGGTGCCTCTCATCACATGACTTCTTCCAAGCAGTTTTTTGTTTCTCTAGGTTTGAGTTCTACTTCCAAAATTGAGGTTGGAGATTCTTCCTTTCTTTCTGTTGAGGGAAAAGGTGATATACAACTTGATGGTGGCAGTATCCAAGATGCACTATATGTTCCTAACATCACTACAAATTTACTTTATGTATATCAAATTTGTCATTCTGGTAAAGGAAAAACAGTGACTTTTTCACCACATGGAGCAGAAGTATGAACTTTGTTAGAGCCTCATTCACTAGTTGCTCAGGGTATTGTTGATCATAGTTCTAGACTATATCACTTTGAGGGTTTTGATGACACTTCTTCTATAGGGACAGGATTGGTTTCTCATGTAGATTCAGAGAGTAAGCTTTGGCATGAAATATTTGGACATCTCAATTACAGATATTTAAAGGAGTTGAGCACTCATGGTATGGTAGATGGTCTTCCTAGAGTTTCTTGTCTTGAGGGAGTTTGTCATGGTTGTGCATTAGGGAAACAACACCAAGAACATTTTCCTAAGAATTTGTCTAAGAGAGCTTCTTCACCACTTGAGTTTGTGTATAGTGACTTGATGGTTTTTCCTACCCCATCTTTCAATGGAGCTAAGTATGCACTTACATTTATTGATAATTTCTCAAGGCGTACTTGGGTTTATTTTCTCAAGTACAAAAGTGATGTTTTTCACACTTCAAAGTCTTCAAGGCTTTGGTCGAGAAACAATCTTCTAGTAGCATAAAGAACCTTCGCACTGATAATGGGGGGAGTACTTCAGCAATGAGTTTTCTGAATTTTTGGCAACTCAAGGCATTATTCACCAGCATTGTGTTCCTCATACTCCATAACAGGATGAATTAGAAGAAAGGAAGAATAGAACTTTGAAGGAAATGGCTAACTGTATGATGTATTCTAGAGATATACCTCCTATCTATTGGGCAGAAGCAGTTAATTGTGCTAACTATATTCAGAATCGCACACCACATAGAGCACTTGAGCATTTGACTCCAAAGAAAGCTTGATCCAACACTAAGCCAAATGTCTCATTTTTTTGAGTCTTTGGGAGCCATGCTTGGGCCTTTGTGCCAAAAAAGAAAAGGAAAGCTTTGGATAAGAAGAGTAAACCCTTGATCTTTATAGGGTATTGTGAGGACATGAGAGCTTATCGTCTTTTAGATCCTGATACACATGATGTTCTTTTTCGAACACATGTTCAGTTCGATGAGCATTTCACTCCTCATGATTCTTCATCTTCTTCCATTCCTTCTTCTTCTTCATCTCATCTTGAGGATCCTTTCTTTTAGGAGATTGATGAGGAGGTTATAGATGCCATTGAGGATCCTATTCCCACTGATGTTGTCACTATGCCTAAGTGGGCTCGTACTACAGTTTATGAGGCAGCACCTTTCATAGAGGATCTTCCACCCACTAGGCATCATCACACACATTCTACAGGTTTTGGAATTTTGTGTTAGGTAGTTTCTGAGGATCCACAGTCTTTTTCAAAGGCTCATGGGATACCGGAGTGGGATGATGCGATGGAAGCTAAGTATTCTTCTTTGATGAAGAATCATACTTGGGATTTGGTATCTCTTCCTAAAGGAAGAAATATGGTTAGGTGTAAGTGGGTATACCGAACCAAATATGCAGCTGATGGGTCCATTGATAAGTATAAGGCTCGTCTTGTTGCAAAGGGTTTTTCACAAGTTGAAGGTATTGATTACTCTGATACTTTTTCACCCATTGCCAAGATGGATTCTATATGCCTTGTACTTATTATTGCTGCATCACAGGGGTGGCCCGTATACCAGATGGACGTGAAGAGTGCCTTCTTACATGGAGATCTACAAGAGGAAATATATATGGAGCAGCCAGCTGGATTTGTTCAGGATTCTTCTCTTGTTTATCGGCTCCGAAGCTCTCTCTACAGTCTCAAACAAGCCTCTCAAACTTTGTATGAGAACATGGATTCTTTTCTTCTACCTACTGGTTTTGTTCCTTGCCACTCTGATCATACAATGTATCTCTAACATGTCAGTGAATACATTGTGATACTTGTCTTGTATATTGATGATCTATTACTTACTAACAGCTCTTCTTCCCACATTCAGTGTATTCAGAGGGCTCTTTCTACACAGTTTGACATGACAGATCTTGGGCTATTGCATTATTTCCTTGGTTTGCAGATTTCTCAGACAAATTCAGGGATTCATTTGAGTTAGCAAAAGTACACCCATGATCTTCTTAGGCACTTTGATATGGCTGATTGAAAGCCAAGTACATCTCCTTTTCAATCTGGAGTTACTCTTACATCCACATGTACCACACCACTTTGTGATCCTACATTTTATAGGCAATTGGTTGGGAGTCTCATGTACTTGACCCATACTCACCCTGATATTTCATTTGCAGTAGGGCTTGTATCTCGGTTTGCACATTCTCCTCATAGTAGTCACTGGTAGGCTGCTAAAAGGATTTTACACTATTTGCATGGCACTTCCCACTTTGGCCTACACTACACTAGGGGCTCTACTCAGTTGGTTGTGTATACAGATTTAGATTGGGCAAGTTCTATTGATGACAGGTGTTCCACTTTTGGCTATTTTTCATGTCTTGGTTCTTCTCTAGTTGCTTAGGCATGTAAAAAGTAACAGGCTATTACACTTTCATCTTCAAAGGTAGAGTACAGGGCAGCAATTACAATGAGTCAGTAGATTCTTTAGCTTTGCTAGTTATTGACAGAGTTCAGATTCTGATAGGATTCATCGACTGTACTTTGGTGTGACAACCAAAGTGCAATTCACATTTCTCACAACCCAGTTGAGCAGCAGTGGACCAAGCATATTGAGATACACATCCACTTCATTTGTCAGCACATTTTGGATGGAGTTCTTTGCTTGGAGTACATTACGACTCAGCAGCAGGTTACAGACATCTTGACGAATCCTTTTGCATCACCTCGCTACCTTGAGTTACGTGGAATGCTTGGGGTTTCAGAAGTTGTTTTTCCTTGTCTTGGGGGGTGTTCATGAGAACACCTTCCTTCTTCTTCTTCTTCTTTCTCTTTCCTTCTAGAAGGATTCTTTCTTTCTTTTAGTTCGAGATTTCTTCATGGATATATTGTACATGAGTACCTCATCAGGCCTAGTTTTTGGGACTCATACTATGGACATGCCACTTCTATTTTGGTTCCTAACTTCACTTGAGGGGTGGTGTTAGAGTAGGTATTTACCTTAGCTCATGTTCACCTAGGTACATTATTTACCTTTATTGTATTTATCCTCACCCACTTATGTGTGTGGATATTTATTTTTATTTATTTAGATATTATGATAGATTATCTAGTTGTTAGGTATAGTTCTTTCCTTGATCTATGGTATTGACTAGTTCTTTCCTAGATATATGGTATTGACTAGATCCTTGATGTCTAGTTCTCTCATAAATCTATGGATTTGACTAGTTCTTTGATGACTAGTTCTTTCCATGATTTATGGCTTGATCTATGACCTTGACGGAGCCATGAGAGCAAGAAGAGCAACCATGAAAAAATCTTCATGGTTTTAGTTGTAAAGATTTCACTATTGTAATATTACTCCTTTGTTTAATATAGAGATCCTACCATGGATCTGTTTTGTTATTTAATGAATTTATTTTTTTGTTTTTGAGTTCAACAATTGGGAAAAACCCCATTTCATTTAAGTATACGAGTTTTACACATTTGGGTGCCATAAAAGAGATTGGAGGGCTTAAAAATTTAAATTCAATTAATTACTAGTTGTTGGAAGTTTCCTTTTTATGGTTTTAAGCTTAGATTTTAATTAATTTTAAATCTGGATTTTTTTTCACAGACGGATTTTATTTTTCCATCAAAAGTGATGAAACCGCCGCCCTACGTAGGCCAGTGGTCCTATGACCACTCACCCTTCCTGGGGGTGGTTCATCGACCACCGCTCTGTGTTAGGCAGCATTTCTGAAAACCGACACTCTGCACAGGGCGGCGGTTTTGTTCTCCTGAAAACAGAACCTTCAAAAATGCATTTTTTTCAACAGTTTTCAACTTAAGTTGATTTTTAATGTAATAATTAATTTTAATAAGGGTGTCTTCCATTCATTGGTTGCTAGATTGATAACATATTCTAGTTTCATAACTCAAAATTACATAACATCAACTCATTTTTTTCTTTCCTTTGCAATAAAATGTAACCTTCTACAACATGAGTATAACATCTTTTATTCTACAATTCATTTCTCTTTTCAACATATTACAAATTGACAACACTACAAGTACAATAAATTCTAACAAGAATTCAACAACACTTCCTTTCAATAAATCTTTCTTTCTTTTGAAATATACATATATATCTATATTGTAACTTTAAATACATACAACTTTAGGAGAGTTTCATTTCAAGCCAACTAAACAACTTAAGCTTCTATTTCACTATAACATTACAATACAAATATGAAAACTAAAAGTTGTCATATCATTCTTTTACAATACAAGGACTTCAAATCCATTTTTTTTACTAAAACTAGTCCTTTCCAACAAGGTAAACAACCAAGAGTTCTTTCTACATTCACTAAATCACTTCAACTTGAAATAAATGAAATATTACAAAACTTTCTTTCAAACATACAAATGTTACAAACTTCCACTCAAAGTGGGAATAATAATATGATCAAATTACAACATAGAGATTCTTCAACAAGGTCAAAACACAAGTCTTCTTTTTCATGTCTTCTCCCAACTTTGTAGCTTCAATCTTGCATTCTTCAATCTTTCAAAAACTTGGATCACAATACAAAGAAAGGGGGAATAGGTGACACTCTCCACCCAACCTTTAATCCAATAAGAGGAGAATCCATCCCCTTATTGGCCCCTGAGCCCCAACCAAAGAACAATGAGGGATCTTGAGCAACTTTGACAACTTTTTTTACAAGAATGAATTCCACAAAAACATACAATCCAAAAACATTCAACACATCTAAATGGACATACTCAACAAAATTTACAACTTTCTCAAACAACACATAGGCTTGATATCAAACCAAAAGGAGCAAGGAATATGGGAACCACCTCCTTTTTCCTCCCAAGTGAAGTAGGAGTTTCACCCAAAGCCTCCATGTGCACAATACAAACAACAAAACATCCTTATCTCTCCCCTTGCAAGTATGCAAAAATATGTCCATGTTTTCCTTTTCACTCCCCATAGGTGAAACTCCCAATCACACTCCCTCCAAAATGCATGCCTCACAACTCCCTTTTCCCTCCCCAATGGTCCCATACTTCCATCTCCCACTCCCTTCTTAAGGAAAACTACCCAACCACACAAAAACACATTCACAACACTCATACAATATTCAACAAGCACAATTTTCACATCTACAAACATAAATAAGAAGTACAAAGGTGGAGATCCTACCTCTCCATCAAGATTCCAAGATTCTTCACTCCACAAGATTTTTGACACCTTCAAGCCAAGCACACTCCAACAAGCTCCCAATTCCAAAAGTGCAAAAGAAGGAAAATGAACAAGTAACCCCAAATCCATCAAATTCAATCAATAAATAGAAATGGGATGTGAGGATGATGAGGTGGCTCCATGTAGGATGCCACTTCATCATTCCTCCATTCCAACACACAAGTCAAACACCATGCCCAAGACAATAAATGAACATGTAAGACTTATGACAAGCCCACATGACACTCAACTTGCACACCATGCCTACCAAGGACAAATTAATTGTGGTAAGTAGGAAAAAGTGTAATTATTTTCACTTTTTTGTCACTCCAAAATTTTACATAAATAAGTCTAAAATTAACTCCCCATACCATAGGTATGGTTGTTGGGTGAATTTAAGAGGCATGAGACAAGCTTAGCTTGTCCCACAAGCCTCCAAAAAAGTCCTCCCAAGTCAAAATCTGAATTTTGAAGTTGGGGAAGAGTACACAACACAAAATCCAACACAAATCCAACTTACATCCACAAGATTTCAAGGACCATCTACCCTCATAATTATCCAATTGTCACATCCTTATTTTAGTTAACAAATTAAGTTGGATTAGCTAATTAAGACACATTAATAATTACTAATAAAGTGACTACAATTTCCAATAATTAAATACATATAACACAAAATAAAACACACACAAAATTAAAATAAGGAAAAACATTTCACCCCATGGCCACACATGTGAGGTCACCCCCCATGGGAAACCTCCTAACTAGGCATGAAATAACACCACATAAACATTAGACACAAGTTGTCAAATTTTGGCCATGTTGCAAAACACCCAACATCTTTCCCTGGTTGGTCCCCTATCCGCTTTCAATGTATGTGATATAATGTCCCTGCAAACAAAACATAATACCTCTCTGGCCTCACGGCCGCATCAACAACATCGAGAAATAATATATACATAGAAATCAATAATCATCATCCAAAATTAAGTAATTTTATCATCTATCAACATATCAAATAATTTGATTCTAACATCCATGAGATCATAATTCTACTCAGAACATCCAAAGTATAACGTGTCAGTATAAAATCCAAATAATGCAAATCAACATATATCAAACTGTCTACCAACGCCATCTAGTGTATCATAATAAAAATGTGAATCACAACATGTCAATAGTCCAAATATCTGCATAGTCTATCATCTACTGATCAAAATATAATAATCAAAATGTCTAAGTATCAATCCAAAAGTAATATCAACATAATGAAAATAGTGTCAAAGAGGAGTGGGCACTACATCCCCCTCCCCTTAGACTCGACTTCCTCCTGGAAGTCACTGAAATAGGTGTGGAAACTGGGTCCATAACAAAGTAGCATCCTCCCATGTGGCTGCAGTCTCATCATACCTATCCCACTGGACTCATACCCGGTCAATCTCGTGGCCTCAAAGGCCCTGGGTCTTGTGCTCTATGATGCAATAGGCTCCACAGTCACCTGGCCCCTTCTCCTACACCTATAATGTGGTCCAATCCAATACATGAGAGGGATCTGGAATGTATCTCCTAAGAACAAAAACATGAAATACATCATGGATGAGACAAGATGGGTGGCAAGGCTAGATGATAAGCTAAGGGACCGATCCGCTCCAAGATCTCGAATGGACCCACGAATCTAGGAGCTAACTTAGAGCCTTTTCCATAATGGATAGGGATCTTATGAGGTCTGACACGAAGAAACACCTTCATGCCCACCTCATAGCTACGGTCAACTCTCCTCTGATCTGCATATTTCTTCTGTCTATCCTGTGCCTCTTAAAGTTTATCTAATCAAAACAACCTGCTGCTCCATGTCCTGTAACAAAGCTATGGCCCAAGAGATACTTTTCCTCCAATCTGTCCCAACTCAGTGGTGTCCTGCACTCCCTGCCATAAAGTTTATGAAATGGAGCCATACCAATATAACTCTGGAAATTTGTTATTATAAGAAAAACTCCACCAAGTACAAATACTCCTCCCACCTCGACTGATGGTCCATGACGTACATCTAAAGCATGTCCTCTAAAATTTTATTCACCCACTCCATCTGTCCATCTTTCTCTAGATGATATGTTGTACTGAAGTTGATACTCATCCCAAGGGCATGCTACATGGTAGTCCAGAAATGAGAGGTGTATAAGGGATCATGGTCACAAATAATCTTCCATGGAATCCCATGCAGTCTAAAAATCTCATCTAAGTATACTCGTGCCACTGCACTAGTTGTATAGGTGGTCTTCACTAGAGAAAAATGATCCACTTTCATCAATCTATCCACCATGACCATGATGGCATCATGGTGGTATCTCAACATTGGTAGCCCTACTATGAAATCCATGGAAATGGTGTCCCATTTCCACTCTGGTATATCATGTGGGTAGAGAAGGCCAGCTGGATGTTGATGCTTGGCCTTCACCCTCTGAGACTCTAAACAAACACAAACTGAGCTACATCTCTCTGAAGACCTCTCCAATGGTAAAACTTGCCTCAAGGTGGCATGCATCTTCTTCACCCCTAGATGGGTGAATAAGGTGCATGATGAGCCTCTTCCATATATCCTATCTCAAACCTCCATCCCTAGGTACATAGATCTGGCCTCTGTGTCTGAGAATTCCATCTGACTCTAATGAAAATCAAACTTCCCCTCAAGGGGTCTCTGAGACTCAATCTCTATCTAGTTGTAAGGTAGAAGCTGTCATGTGGAAGTTGTAAAAAATCCTTGCTCTGAAGTCTGTACCCACTGAAGTAGCCATAACCAAATGTCTCCATCTACTCAAATCATCTAGCAACCACATTCTCCTTCCCCTTCACATGCTCTATCTCCATGTCATACTCACATAGAAACTCCATCCAAATGTCCATTGACGAAGCATTGAGATTGGGATGTGTGAAGAGGTGACGTAAGTTTTAATGGTCTATCCTGAGAATGAACCTCCTGCCAAGAAGGAAATGATCCAATGCACCAAAGCATGCACAATTGCCACAAACTCAAGCTCATGAGTCAAATAATTGAGATCATTATCTGTGAATTTGTGAGACTCCCAGGAAACCACACAATCCTCCTACATCAAAACACCTCCTAATCCTGCCAAGGAAGCACCTATACACACAAATAAATCCCTCTGAGGGTCTGGCACTACAGAATCAATGTTGTCGTAAGGCATTCCTTTAGTGTACTGAAGGCTTACTCACATCCATTTGATGAAAATAAACTTCCCCCTTTTCCCTAAAGGGAAGTGATGGGGTGTGCATAATCCAAGAGAAGTCCTGAATAAATCTCCTATAGTATCCTACCAACCCCATGAAACTGCGCACCTCGGTCACATTGGTTGGCATGGGACAATCCATAATTGCTCTAATCTAATGTGATATTTATCGAAACTGCGATACCTTCCATAGAAATGATGTGACCCAAGTACTGAACCTCTGACAAAAAGGCACACTTCTCAAAATCCTTATAGGATAGCTTCACAAAGAAATGTAGGTTGAAAAATGAATGGCCTCATGAACATCGTGAGGATATCAAGCTCAAGAAACAGAATGAAGAAAGGTTTGAAGTTTTTGGAACTTTGCACAAGTTCAGCATTTTGGAGACAAGGCAAGATAAATTTGAAATCTCCAAGTTGTGGGACTTTCCACTTCTATAATTGTCTGAAGAAATTCTGGGTTTCATCTTTTCCTAAACTACCTGCCAATCTACTCTAATTAGGAAATTCTAAATCCTAATTTAAGTTTCTAAGGTGACATAAGGGAGAATTCTCGGAAATTCGTGTTTGAAAATGAAAGCCTACACTAAAAAAGTACACTGCAACAAAAATGTCTAGAAATCCTCCAAAGTGTGATAAAATAGAATTAGACTTTTGTGTTTAGAGTTTTGGAGATACAGTTCTCCATTGAGTCTTCAACATTCAAAAATATGAGAAATGACAAAAAATGTTCAAAATTCTGTGCAAGAAATCAAAAACACAAATAAGGTTTCCGATTTTGAAAAATTAAAAATTGGTTCGGAAACGCAATGAACATTTTTGGAGTTTCAGACACTCTGAGGGAAATTTTCTATGAGCAATTCAACCTATTAAAATCAAAGGACTGTCTTGAAAGTCAATGTTCAGACCACTCAAGGTTACAAGTGATTTCAAGAATCAAAAATAATGAAATTTTCAGAATGAACTCAAGAATATTTCCCTTTACTTTTGATAATGACACCCCAGGATTTACACTCATAATTTATATCAACTTAGAGTTCTCAACTTTGCACAAGAAACTTCTTTGGAAAGCTTACATCCCTCTTAATCTGAAGTGGGACTAATTTATTCAAATTTAAGAAATAAAGTCTACCATGTTTAAGAGGATGTTCCAGGATTCTCACCTACCACAATAATGAAGGTATGGGCTTCCTTTTTTTCCCGAACAATGGCCTAGTACATGGAGGCATGGGTTTTGCAGTAGACCCCATCATTGTTGCAAGTGAATTGTGTATTCTAGGGTATTTGGAGAAAGGAATATCAAAATATCCATCAAATCAAGGGGTCTCTCATTCTTCCTTGATATATTACAAGGTAGGGGCAAGCTTTCATTTCATAGTGTTGGATAATTTTCTCTGTTGCACCCTATCTCCATTCTTCTCTGATGACTGCAAGCATGAAACCAAAATTCCTTTAGTTAAATGCCTATCCCTTCATTAAACTATAATGCAAGAGGATTGTGCCTCATTAGCCATTGTTGATGCAGCTTTAGTCATTATTTGTGGAAGAGGTGTCTAATAAAAGTCTTTGGATGAATTTGAACCTTATTATATTCATTAATGTTCCTAATCTTCATTGTAATCATGGTTATGCTATGAATGGTCATGAGTTAGTGTTACATTTTTAATGTTTTATGTTTAATGGAAAAAAAGGTGTTCAACATTCTTTTTGGTGTATCACCTCTGTTATTTTCACTTCAATATATTTTATTGTAATCACCTTAACCATGTCTCCTTGGCAAGTTAGAGAAGGTTTTAGGGTAGATCCTCTACAATGTTTGAATGTGTGCATTAGATTAGAGGAAAAAACCGATCTTCATCCCTTTCCCAATTGCAAAGTCCTACACTTGGGGAAAAGCTCCATGTCCTATGCAAATCACACTGTAAAACCTCAACCCATCAAGTTGCAGACATTCAGGGGTGCTGTGATTACGCATCAACAGATCCTTAGCCCAATATTAGAATGATGTGACCTCAAAATAATTACTGAACCTTGGTAACTTGAAAAAGGCACACTTCTCCAAGTTCCTGTATAGTTGCTACTCACGAAGGACACCACAGAACCTATTGAAGGTGCTCCTCACATCATGAACATGGTATATCATAATGTCGTCAAGAAACACATGAGCAAAAAGAGATCCATAAATTTATTGAACACCCCATTCATCAAACTCATGAATATTGCAGGGGGCATTCGTCAGACCAATAGGTACCACCATGAACTCATAGTGGCCATACCTCATGTAGAAAGTTGTCTTGTGGATATCTTCCTCTGTAATCCTCAACTAATGGTAGGTTGACTTAAGATCTATCTTAGAAAATACTACGGTCCCCTTCATCTATTAAAACAAATCATCAATGTGAGGAAGGGGATAATGATTCTTGATCTCTACTTTATTCATCTGGATGTAGACCACAGACAACCACAAGGATCTATCCTTCTTCTTTACAAAAATCACTAGTGCACCCCAAGTAGATACACTAGGATGGATTAATTCTTTCTTAAGAAGTCCCTCTAGATGTAACTTGATATCACACAGCTTAGGGGTGGTCATCCTATATGGAGTGCGTGTGAGATAGGATCCACTCCTGGAACCAAATCAATATGAAAGTGTATCTCATGTGGGGGAGGAATCCCTGGAAGCTCACTAGGAAATACATATGAAAAATCTTGCACAATGGGGTGATCATAAAGTGATAATGTCAATAGCCCTCATCTTCAACCTATTAATAAATGTAATAGAAAACAACTTACACCCACTCCGCGTACACACTACTTAACCTACATAGAGGAAATATGTGTGAATCAAGATGGGTCTCCTAACTCTAACTATCACCAACTCAACTCCCAAATCATCTGCATAAGATATGACCTTATTGTAAAAATCAACTCTAGCTCTGTTGTAGATAACCAATCCATGCAAAATATCACTCCATAAGAACCCAAATGAATTATATGAAGATCCAAGGTAGTGGTGAAGGGTCCCAGGTCCACTACACACTCCTTAACTAAGGAGTCTACTAATATCTTGGCTCCAGAAGCCATCTCAACATCCTAACTAAGGTCCTTCCTAACTGCCACTAGCCTGCATCGCTCTACCAAAGATGGTGCAATAAAATAATAAAACGAGCCAAAGTAAAACATAATAGAGGTAGGGATACACCAATGCTACTTGTAGTCTCGATCACTATGACCTGTGATCTTCCTGACAATTCTTGACCGCTACATAGATCTGATGGCTACATCCCATGTCACAAACTATAGTCTCATAAATTAGTGCCTTACCCTTGTTATTAGAGTTCTAAGGGAGCTCTCTCTAATGATGTTCAAGTATACCACATCCATAGTAACTACCTAGTCCCCTCCAATGAGATGCAGTTCCAACATGTACTCTACTATGTCATGGATGTTGATGATCCTGTTATGGACTTTTATGGTAACTACTGACGAGGATAGACCTAGTGACTGAGCTCTAGGTGCACCCTATGTCCTATGGGACCCACAAGAGGAAGCCCCATACTTCGTCCCCTTTGAGTGTCAAATATCTATAGAGGTCAAAATGGTGGATGATTCTGTTGTTACTACTGCTATGGTGGCCTAAATGAAGACTGTGTAGAACCATGTCTATCATGAGGAGGAGGAGTTAACCCCCTCGACCTGTTATCCTATCTATTGAATACGGATCCACACTCTATACCTATCCTATTGAATCTTCCCCCTAGGATCTCCTTTACAATGTACGCCTTCTCAATGACCTCAGCTAAGGTTTGCGAACAATGAATGCGTACTACACCTCCTAAATCCAAGTTTAGGCCCCTGATGAACATGCACATAGCTCAATACATACTTATAGCGGTGGGGAATTTCCCTTCACCACCTACAAACTTCCAAAAATAGGTTACATGTTGATAATAGCCATGTGCCTTTACACTAACATGCACACATGTAAGTGCACTAATAATAGACATCATATAGTTAACTGGAACAAGTAATATTATTATTATCTTGAACTCATGCATGACGCTTATCAAATGCTTGTTCCCAAAATAGCATTTGTGTGTTATGCAAGTCTCCATCTCGGTGTGTGCTTCGCACACTATCTTCCAAAAATAGCCTGCATCCATGAAAATGGCTAAGTCAAGAATCAACTTGTCTTGGCACGCGTTTCCTTTCCTATCCTTTTGTGCCTTCAAGTGCACCTTATTCCTGCACATGCATTCTTTGTGTGTTTTCTCCTTATCACAATATTATGTCTGCTCAACATTTAGTGATGGTTTATTTATGATATTTGATGATGTGAATTGATATGTATATGTGTATATTTTATTATCTCGATGTCGTTAATATGGCCATGAGGCAAGAAAGTCAATGTTTTGATTTTTGCAGGCATTTTCAACATAGAAAACAAAAGGGAATAGGAGACGAACAGTGAAGGAATTTGGGGTATTGGCAAACATGTCACCATGACAACTAGTGTAAATGTATGATTTTATTGTTGTTAGTTTGTTAGGAGGTACGCATTGGGGGGTGGCCTCAAATGTGACCTTGGGTAAGTTGTGGCTTTCCCTTTTTAGTTTTATTTGTGAGTAATTGTATTGTTATTAGTATTTTTATTCACATTTATTATTGTTGTTAACTACTCCATTTAAGTTAATTAGACTTGATTAATTAGTGTAATTTACGATGTGAAAAAATGGGATAATTAATATGAGTTGGTACTTCTTGGTTTATGTTGGATTTGAAATAATTTAATTACTTTTGAGTGTTGTGTACTCAATCTTGCATGAAATTTTGGATTTTTACTTTCAATCCTATTTTGGAGGCTTGTGGGACAAGCTAAGCTTGTCCCACACCTCTTAAACTTGTTGACCCAATATGCCTATGATGTGAGGGGCTTATTTGTAGGCCTTTTTGTGTGTTTTAATGGAGAAAAAGATCAATTAATTGCACTTTTCTTACAAGAGTATTTACTTGTTTCCTTTAGGTGTGTGGGTTTGGGTTTGAGTGTGTAAGAGGGTTGTCATTCCCTCAACCACCAATTTATTGTGCTTTGGAGACTGGTTTTGACCTTGTGATGTGGAATGGAGGAGAAATGGTGTGGCATCCTACATGGAGCCAAATTACCTCTCTCTCCACTCTTTTTTATTTATTCAAGTTTGTTTGATGATTTGGGGGTTACTTATTTTCATTTGGACCCTTAGATTTTTTGGAGGAGCTTGCTTTTGGAGTGTTTGTTTAGAGATTGAAGTGGGTTGTACTTGTTTTGGACCTGGAAAGGCTTGAAGTTTGTTCTTGTGGATTGGATTCTCTTGCAATGGAAAGGTAGGGACTTCACCCATGTATTTATTTTGCTATTTTGTTGTGTAAATGTTTGCGAATGGATGATTGTTGCATGTTTGTGATTTTAGGAAATAGAATGGCATTTAGGCTGTGTAGGAAAAATGGAAATGGGGATATTTTTTAGGGAGGCCTAAGAGTATTTTTTGACAATTTTTGCACTTGCACAAAAATGGGCAAATCGAAACTTCATTACAATGATTGAAATTGATGAAGTGGATCTATCTAGGGGAATGCATTATAGTTTTATTATGTTTTCAGTTGCAGCAATGGATTAACTACATGTAATCTACAACTATGTGTGATGTTACAAAATGTAACACCTCACATAGACTTTCATTTTCATGTTCATCTTCAGCAAGAAAACACAAAACCCCTGAAGGACTAATGCATTGCCTTGATGAAGGTGAGAATCACAGTTTAGGTGAAATGTTAAATTTGTGAACAACAAATAGAGTTGTAGTTTACAGGAAAGAGAGTTCATTATTAAAGTTACATGTATTTTAAAACTCATTATTTCTACATGTAAATACATTTAATTTTTTGTTTGAGTTGTTTATTTTGTTATACAATCAATATGCATGTCATAAAGCTTAAAGAAGAAATAAGTATACAAATCAAGTACATAAATTAAATTTCATTTATTCATGAAGAACAGTACAATATTTACCACACAATCCGTGGAACGTAACTCATAACTACTAAAGAAATAAGTACATATGCATGAAGTTAAAAGTAAAATAGTATAGAAGAAACCCATCATTGCCTTGGGTTCTCTTATGGTCTTCTTCAATTCAGCTTCAACTCCATCTTTTATCCATCTCTCATAACAGTCACAATGTACCTAAAAAATTAAAAATAAGGCATTAATATTGAGCTCATGGTTTGATATGTACCATTGTACTATCTAACTACATGCAGATGGATTTATAAAAACTATAAGTATAAGGTACATCATATACAAATACACAATTGATAAGAGTAATATTGTACATCAGCACATATGATTCCCAGAAATCATTTCAGAAAAGAAAGAGAAAAGAAAAAACTATGGAACATAAGAGAGGCCACAAAACCTAAATATTTTCTAACTATTTTATTAAGTGTGTAGGTACAAGTAGCAGATGAAAAGAAGAAATATTTTTCATAAATGATTACTGTACATAAAGGAAATACTTGCCGAAGAAATCTACATGATATAAGTTATGAGTTATTTTAAGAAAAGGAAAATGCAAGCATACATTATCAATTTTCATTAAATTACAACTAGGCATATAGTACAAAATGAATATCAAAACTTATAGTTACTTCTCAAATAAGAGATGATCTATGGGATTTAAGGCATTGGAACACTGAATCATAAGTAAAGAAGTAAAGTACATGTACAGATTACTTTAAGCACTTGACAGTTTTAAGGAAAAAATGGAAAGTTCATTCATGCCTTACACAATGATCAGTGTACAAGAATATAGGTATTGAAGGTTGTTACCAATCAATTCAATGAAAATAGATCATGATTTCTAAAACTAGAAGTAGAAGAAAATAAGATTCTAATAAAGATCAATATACAATTGCAAATACTTATTTAGGTCATAATATATTTTAAAAGTGCAAATAATAGCAAGATAGCTAACTAGAGTTTTGAAATGGTGAAGATGCAATTTTCTAGATCATGATACTTTTGAAGAGGGATAAGCTATAGTTTTAAATTCAAGGAAATCACCCATATTCATGATGTTACAGACTTAGGAAAGGCCTGAAAATTCAACCACTTTCCAGCAACTTCACAATATCTAAATGTAATTTTCCAAAGAATTGAAGGAATCATATACCACAACACACAATAGTAAAATTACCAGCTTAGGATGAAACATAACTGAATGCATATAAGACTATATGATTTACCCATTGGCATGAAAGTAAGGTAGTAGAGTTCCATATTTTACCAAGTACGTGTTATCTCAATTTTTCCCCCTAGCAAAATTGATCAAACACAACCCTGCACAGAAAATCTAAGGGTCGACTCTGTCATGCAAGCCACATTTAAAATCTAACAATTGAACCCGAATCCGAGGAAAAGTAGGTTCGAAAAAGTAAACTGTCCAAAAATGAAATTCATTAAGAGAGATTAGAGCTCGACAGTAGAAGATTGAATCAAGGGGCTCAAAGTTTCAGACTTTGCATATGATTCAACTCAAGGCCAGAACCGCCCAAGTATAAACAGACTCACGGAAGCTACCATGTGTCAGCTCGGTGCAATTCCAAAAGATGCATCCAAAGAGAAGCTCCCAAATGAGAGGGAGCTTGCCACATAGTCCAAATTACAAAGTGGGACAGAGCAGGCCCAAATCGGTAATTGAAAATTCACAAGCTAACACAAGATACCACATGTCCAAACAACGCACCTTCAAGGGGTCAAAGCAAAAAGTAGAGACTCAAACTAGTTCCAGCCCTCCACACGTCTAGAGCATCAGTCCAAAAAAGTTGCATAAGGTCATTGAAAATTCTTTGATACAACTATAAGTGGAACGTGCCACATGTCGACTCGGCAATACTTCAAAGGTAAAATCCTGAGCGGGTTTCCAAATTAGCATGAGGCTTCCACATGTCTAAGGTCCAACAGAGTCAAAAAAAGGGTCTGAGAAAGGCATCGGCTCGAATCGGCTAAGTATAGAGAGCTAGCGGATGGCTCCACGTGTTGTATCAATGCAATTTCAAAGGTATGACCCATAGCAGAGACTCAAACAAGTGCGGACCTTCCACATGTTCCAAGAGGTTCAAAAGGGGACAAGTCGGGTGTCATGAATAGTCAAAATGGGGGTAGAGACAACGAAAGGAGCCAAGTGTCATCACGATGCTACTTCAAAATTAAAATTTGGAGTGGGCTCCCAAATGTGTGCTAAGCCTCCATGTGTCCCAAGGAGTCAGACTTATATGGCCCCCACCAAGCAAAAGGGACTTAACCAAATATAAAGTAAGGAATAGGCCAGCAGAAGGAGCCACGTGTCTCAATGGTGCACTTTCAAGAGGTGAATCAAAAGGTGGTTCCCAAACATGTGCTTCAACCCATCACTTCTCCCAAAAGCCCAAAAAGGTAGGGTCAGCCGTTGAAAAGTCCAAAAGTAAGCGGATAGAGGCTCCACGTGTCTCATCTGCACAACTTCAAAAGAAAACCCTGGGGACAATTTCCAAACAAACGTGAAGCCTCTACATGTCTCAAGTCGGGCACAGTGTCTCTGCCAAACATGAAGGAATCAAGCAAAATACAAAGGAACACAAAGGAGCCCGCGGAAGCCGCCACGTGTCAATCTGGCGCAATTTCAAAAGAAAAAGGTAGGGGCCAAATCTTTAGGGTGCGTGAGGCTGCTACGTGGACTTGGTACGGACAAACTCTTTTAAATATTGTTCACCCCATGACCCTAATCTTCGAATGGCCATATATTTTGACTCGAAGCTCAGATTTGGGAGGGAGAAGAATTTTTGGAAAGATCTCGACCTCGTCTACTCCATGAGAGCCTGAAAATTTAATTTTGACATGAGGTTAGGTGGGTGTAAAATGGGAAAAACATCTTTCAGGCTGGCATTAATGCAAAATTCTGATTACTTGAACTACCAGATCAAATTTTATTTGATTCACCGCTCTTCCTTTTTCAACACGCTAAACAGACATAGGTGAGGAAGACTTGATAGATTGTGGGTAGATCTGTAGTGGGTATTGATGGTTGGTGGTTGAGATTTAAGAGCAGAGCTGAAAGTTAATTTCTTTCTCTCTCTTTGATTTTCATCATCTATATATTGTAAAAACTTCTCATTTGAGAAGAGGAGAGACATTCTGGGACGTGGGGAAACTCTGTCAAGTTGTTTCTCAACTCCATTTGAGTCCATAAGCCTTCTCCTGTGCTGGCGAGCATATTTGTGCCTCTGATCACCCATGTAATAGTCTGTGTGCCTTATAGAGCAATAAAATCATTGTTTTGTGGCATCTTTCAACCCTTGACATTGTTTTGTTGTTTCTTTGTGCCTCTGTATCTCGTGTTTTCTCTCAGTGTATTTATTTCACATTTGTAGGTGTAAGATGTCGTGCTTCATGGATTTTCAATGACAGATTTGGGTCTGGGTCTATGTCACTTTTGTTTGACCTCCCTCAGTCCCCTTTTCCCTCTTTCATTCTCCCTTAGCAAAGTATCTCACCACTTCCTTTTATGGTGTATCACTGCTTAGTGTAGGCTCTTTCACCCTCTCTCTCTCTCTCCATGTCTCCTTGGATGGTTAGATTAGGATTAGGTTAGATTATTCCTACATTGGAGTAGCTTGTGGCAGGTAGATTTGGAAGCAAGAACTGGATTTCTCTGGAGGTCCATCTCAGGTCTTGCAATTCCCACAACTTGAGATATGGTCCCATGTTGTGCAATCACACTGAATTCCCCAATTCACATTCTAGGCCATTCGGGGTTGCTGTGATTTTACACTAACAGTTAGAGACATTCTGGGATGTGGGGAAACTCTTTCAAGTTGTTTCCCGGCTCCATTTGAGTTGTAATCCTTCTCCCATGCCTGTCGAGCACATTTGTGCCTCTAAGCACCCATGTAATAGTCTATGCACCTTATATAGTAATAAAATCTTGTTTTGTGGCATCTTTCAACCCTTGGCATTGTTTTGTTGTTTCTCTGTGCCTCTTTATTTCATGTTTTCTACCTGTGTATGTATTTCACGTTTGCAGGTGCAGGACATTGCATGTTTCATGGAGTTTCGACGATGGATTTTGATCAGGTTCTGTGTCACTTGGTGTCTAACCTCCCTCAGTCCCATTTTCCCTATTTCATTCTCCCTCAGCAGGGTATCTCACCACTTCCTTTTCTGGTGTATCACCACTTAGTGTAGGCTCTTTCACCCCTCTCCCCCCCCCCCTCACTCTCTCTCTCTCTCTCTCTCTCTCTCCTCTCTCTCTCTCTCTCTTTCTCTCTCTCTCTCTCCCTGTCTCCTTGGAATGGTTAGATTAGGATAGATTAGATTTTGCTTGCACTAGAGTAGCTTATGGCAGGTAGATTAGGAATCAATAACCAACCTTTCTCTAGAGGTCCATCTCAGGTTTTGCAAGTCCCACAGCTTGAGAGATGGTCCCATGTTGTGCAATCACACCAAATGCCCCAACTCACACTCAGGTCATTCGGGGGTGTTATGATTTTTTCACTAAAATTTTTGGCATGCCCTGGTGGGACACTGAGGTTAGATTTTTCTTATCTTTCCAAGGTGTCTCATTATCAACAACAAATCTTAAGCCACCGTGTGACCACCTAACGATTTTGGCATGCCCTATGGGACAGGTCTGAAGCACCTTACCACTTCATCTTACCAGGTTGGTCTGTGTTCCTATTAGGATTCATCCTTCTGAGGCACATTACAAAGCACATCTGGTAACTCCATCTGGTAAACAACCCCATCTCTGAAGTTTCAGACCTTTTCCATCCATTCCATCTTCATCCATTTTCTTTCCACATCTTTCATTTTCTTCCATTACATGAAGTTGTGCAATCATGACTTCATTCCCCTCATGGAATTCACACTTACAGCAGTGCAGTCCACCTCTAATGTATATCACAACTCCTCCATATCAGCATTATGACTAGATCCAAGACCATTATGCCTACCCATATGAGCAGGGTCAAAACTAGTTTGACTATGGAGCTTATCAAGAACAAGGGGATGCATATAATGGTAACAGCTACATGGAAATGTGTTTTTTACTGGAGAAGATTCAAAGGATGGAGGCTAGCATGGTGCAGTCCAGGGCTAAAACACAAATGAAGGCATTCAAGATTTGTTTCAGGGAATATTATCCATGGGGAGACCCTTTTCTAAGACATTACAACCCTCATGAGAATCTTGACTTCATGGTTGAAGTGTTGCCTCAACTTACACAGTGGATTGAGGATATTGAGGCATATGAGTCAAAGTGTGAGACAACCTTGTCAATGGGTAAGTCAATCACCAGCTCCCTATCCTTCATTTTCTCTTTCTCAAACTCCATCATTTCAACATGATCAAGAGTCAAGCTTCCTCATCTTATGCCCCAAGTGTTGATTTCTCTTCTCCATCCCTTAATCTTCCATCTCATCTCATTATCCTCTACCCTTTTCCCTTCCAAGAAGTCATTCCCTCTAAACAAACAAGAAGTTCCACTTCCTTCTCCACCACAAACAATAATGCAAAACTGGTTGAACCCCATCCACCACTCCTCTTGCTTTCCCAAGTCCATGTTGGGAAGAGATTCCAAGAATCCAGTCAAGGAGAATAACAAGAAGAGAACCCAAATAGAGAAGAAATGATAGAAGATCTGAAGAGTTGGGCTGCCAGATTTGGGTTTACAAAGATCCCCTTGATGGTTAAGCCAACAGAGGAGGTCAAGGTTGAAGAGCAAGTGGTGGCTGAGGCTGAGTTTGAAGCAGAACAAGAACAAGAACAAGAAGGAGAAGATCAGCAATCTGTTTGTTCTGAATGCAGTTTCCATAATGGCACTTTGTCTAAAGAGGATGTTGATCTAATCCAAGTTACACAATCAGTCAAGAAGGAAGAAGAACAATCAGCCCTAAGTCTAGTTAAAAAGGAGCATATGGAGGTGACCAAGATAGATTCAGAGGCACTAAATCATGAGCCAATTGCGTAATAGAATTATAGATCCCTATCCCATTCAACCTCTCTAAAAGTGTGATTTTTTAGAAGATCTTGAACTCACTAGCTTCATGTTTGAAGATGAAGCTTCATATGGTGAAAATAACAAAGATTTTAAGATCACCATGTAAGAGGGAGAGACCTTGCTACAATAGGACAGTAAAGAGTTTGATTTCCTATCAGACTCAAAAGAATGTTTTGATAAGAAGGAGCCAGTTGAAATTCCAATATTTTCTCCCCCATCATTCATTCTTCAACCATAAAGAACCTGCTGCCATGGAAGAGAACGTGCAAGCACAACCTATAGTTTAGTAACATGCCTCTTGAATCAAAGTTGGAAGATTTTGATCTTCCAAAAGTCAAACCTACTCAATAGGAAGGGAAAGAGTATGAGGCTATCATCCCTCTCACATCACCCATCCAGGAAAATCTATAAGAAGACTCCATTTTTGGAGTTAAAATTCATAGTAGTGGGCAATCCAAAGGACCAAACCATGTCCTGTCAGGTACTTGGCTTCATTAGAAGCCAAGAGAGAAGCCACAACCAGTCATGCTCATTTCTAGAGCATGAGGTTGAGCCTAAAAAGTACCAAAGGATCAGCAATTAATACCTCCTGGGAACCAAGTGAGAACAGACTGAAGGAGGTATTTGTCTTTTTTCTGTTGATACCTTGATGATATGGGTGGAGGATCAACCTCTTAAAGGTTCGTTTTTCACTCATACAAGTAGCCATATTCGCATCAAATCATTCGCATGGCTGCCCCTTTTGAGAAAGGGAAGATATTTCTCTCTGCCTGTGGTAGGCTTTGTTTAAGCTTTTCTTTGTTAAGGTTAGTATAGGAGTAGGAGTATATTTTATTTTCAGCAGAAGAAGTACTTGTGCACACTCTGCATGTCTCATTTGAGGCATGTATGATATTTGTCTTTGTACATAAGTTTTGTTAGTATTGCTCTGGAGGTGCAGAGGTCATGCCCTTTAGTATTCATGATAGAAAGACCAATAGTTTCCTGTAATAGTTTCTAGTTTCAAATAAAACACAAATGCAGAGCAACTAAAATCAGATTCGAGATAATCCATTCTCGGGAATAGGTAAAGCCCTAGCGGGGAAAGTTATGGGTCTAGCAGGATGCAAGAAACCGGGGAGAAATTTCAAAGCAAAAAACATTAGGATCACACTATCATTCTTGACTCCACACCCAATTGATGTTTCAAAGATACTGGTCTCTTCATCTAGTAAGAAGATGTCCCCGTGAGTTGCCAAATTGTTATCTCAAGTTTCCCCCAAATAAAATTGGTCAAACACGACCCTGCATAAGAAAATCTAAGGGTCGGCCCTATCACATGAGCCACATTTCAAATCTGACAATTGATCCCGAATCCAAGGATTAGGAATACTCGAAATGGATGAGCAAGGTCATAAAATGGGGTCGAACAGTGTCAAGAGAGATCAGAGCTTGACAGTAGAAGATTGAATCAAGGGGCTTAAAATTTTAGACATTGCATACCGATTCAACTCAAGGCCAGAACCACCCAAGTATAAACAAACTCACAGGAGGTGCTAAGTGTCATCTCTGTGAAATTCCAAAAGACACATCCAAAGAGTAGCTCCCAAAATATCGCAGGCCCACTACATAGTCCAAATTAAAAAGTGGTAAAAAGCAGGCCCAAATCAGCAATTGAAAAATTTGCAGGCCAGCGGAAGCTGCCACGTGTCCAAATGGCACACCTTCAAGGGTCGAAGCCAAAGTCAAAGACCCAAACAAGTTCCAGGTCTCCACATGTCACAGGTCTGAGGAGGGGAAAAGCAACAACTAAAAAGTCAATAAGGGGGACAGAGCAGGCCTAACATGACTAAGTATAAAAGTGTCAGCGGAAAAAGCCATGTGTTGACTTGGTGCTACTTCAAAGGTAAAATATTGAGCAGGTTTCCAAATGAGCATGAGGATTCCATGTGTCTAGGGTCCAACAGAGTCAAAAAAGGGTTTGAGAAAGGTAGAGCGGATGGTACCATGTGTTGCATCAATGCAAATTCAAATCTGTGACATAAATTGGAGACTCAAACAAGTGAAGACCTTCTACATGTTCAAGAGCTTGAAAAGGTAGAAGCGGTCACTAAATTGACTAAGTATAGAAGGGCTAGTGGATAGAGCCATTTTTCATCCCGGCGTAACTCCAAAGGTTAAAAATCAAGGGGCAGAATCAAATGTGCACTGAGCCTCCATGCATCTAGGGTTAGACTTATGGTCCTGCCAAGCAAAAAAGGGACTTAGCCAAATACAAAGTAAGGAACAGTCTCATTTGTAGGTGCAAGATGTTGTGTTTCAATGGATGCATTTGGTGGTAAGAGGTGAAGATCTAAAGTGTGTGTCCCCAAACATTGGTCTGGCCCAACTCTCAACTCACATTTTCTTTCTGTATTCTCCCTCAACAGGATAGCGTCACCCCCTTGAAAATGTGCTATCACCTATGTAGTGTAGGATTTCTTAATTTTCATGCTCTCATCTCGTGCAACTCTCAAAAGCAAAAACTCTGGGGGTAGTCTCTCTCAAACAAGCACAGTTCCTTGAAATTATTAGATCTAGGAGTAGATAGTCACATTGTCTCTTCCTTATAAGTAGTTTGGTGCTTAGGATTAGGTAGAAAGGAAACTGTGGAGCCTTCTCTAGAGGATCATCTCAATCGTCGTCAACTCCATAGCGATTTCAAGAGATGACTAATGTTAGGGGCCAAAAACACCATGAGGTGCACCAACTCACACTCAGGCCATTTGGGGGTGTTGTGATTTTTCACTAACATTATGTAGAATGAAAATATAGATTTTCAAGGACAACAAACAAGCCTGTTTTACAAAATATATCTTCAAAAGGTATGCATACATAATACATACAGAGTCATTAATACTTTCAACTTATGTTAATGAATTCTTGGAATACAAAATTATAACTCCAACAAACAGAAAGTAAAATTCAAGAGATCCTTGGAATTGAATCCTTACCATCAATGATAAAGATCATCATAGTCCAACAATTTTAGGAACCATGTCATTTCTAGACTGCTATATATCAGTTTTGGATAAGACACACAAATATGAGCTCAAGATGGCAAGAGTTCCAGATTTCAGAATGAGATTATAATAAAAGCACATTATTTCTCAAATTCCACTTTCAAAGATGCACACCTTTACAAAGTAGTAAAGCAAAAATGCTACAGCAGTACTATAGTACTAATGGGCTATAATTATGACAAGTAAGATTGAGCGAACCTTCTGAATATCACATAGGATAAATCTATCAAAGGATATCATGATACAAATTTAAGAGATGCATTGCAGAATCCAAATAGAGGACGAATATTTTCTTTATCATGAGTACCAGAACATGAATGAAAAGTATTATTCTAACATAAAAAGAGAAATACAGTGACTATTTCAGAATGATTACATGATAAAGGTATGATTCAGAAAGTCATGATCATCATTGTTCAAGGAAACATTCCATTTTCAAATTTAGTACTTATCAGGACCAATTACCACAGAATTACAGATGGAGTAGTTGAAATTTACAGTTCATGTTATCAGTAAGAAACAGTCATAGTTTTGAGTACAAAATCCAAGTAATTCAACATAGTTTGAATTAAGAGATTGAAACTCACACAGTAGAATTTTGCTATCAAAAGTAACAGGTGCTACCTTCACATATGGTATGAAAAGAAAGTAAATCACAAGATGCAAAATTTAATAAATATAAAATTCATCTTACAATATTACAGAAGAGGACATTTTAATTCCAAGATGAAGTTACCGAAGTGTACAAGCAGATCAACTATTAGTTTTTATGATGTACACATGCAAGGAGATATAAATTTACATTGGTTTTCGTAAGCTAAAAGCATTATCATACACCAAGCTCTCAGATTGGTGCCTAGAATATCTACAACTAGTAAACTAGAAGTAACTTGAGATTAAAAATTCAAAAATTTAGGTCTCATTTCCATAACAGATTATTAAAATTTTCAAAGGGCTCTAAAAATATGGAAAAGTTACTTGTTTTCAGTCGGATAAATCAAAAACCGAGGAGTTACAACAAAGGAATTGCAATATTTTACGAGCACCCAAAAATTATTTTGGGTTGAGTATTCAATAAATAGAGAAGCAAAATTGAATACGGAAGCTCTGAGATTCTCAAACAAGATTTTATTCATTTTCAAAGTAAAGGAAGAAAGAAAATGAGCTAATACAGGGAATATAGAGAGTAGTAAAGAGTTTCCAACAAAGTGGCAAATGAAACCAAAATATCAACTCATATGCTTATGGTCGAGAATTTGTCAAATGCAAGGAAGAAACAGTTCAAGCTCAAAATATAATTTCAAATGGAGCTCACAAATAGTTTTACAAGTCTATCCATCAAGAGATATCACCAAGACAAAGTTTAAAATGACAAGTTCAAAGCCAAATTTGTTGGAGATACCCAACAATTCATTTCTTTTCATCGAAATCCAGGATATGGTCAAACAACAAAGCATGGTTTCAAATATCATTATTACAAATGCATAAAAACATAATGTTCTGAATCTTTCTCTTTCAAATCAAAAGTAGAATACCCATATCTAGGTCATCAAAAATGAAGTATCTTTATGCTACAGTTTGATATATGTAGTCATTTTCTAGAAAAATCATTTTTTTCCCCATAAGCCATGAATTTTTTTTCACAAAGTTACAGAAGAAATCAAGGATAGAACAAAGCTTACCAAGTTTAGGCTGAGCTGAAAATTTACTTGAAGTGCAGGATGAATAATGAATCCCAAAACCAGATTCAGACTTGCAAGTGCCACAAAATCACAAACATAATGCAAAAAATTTTCGAAAAAAATCAGAAATGGGGAGGTCAAATGAGTCAATATATAGAGAAAAGCTCAAGTAGAAAATATATTACATATTTAATGAAGTGAGAGATCACCCTTACGAAGAAATATGGTCATTTCTACTTCAAATATTTGCCACATACAATGAAGAAATGAAAGAAAGATCAAGATACATTACTCAAGAAATGCACCCCCACCTTTTCCATAAAAAAAAGTGACACAGAGATCAAAATATCCAAGGTCGAAAGCAATCAGAATCACAAATTAACCAAGAAACAAAGCTTCATGCTCAGATGGTCCCCATCGAGAAACAAATACTATCAAATAGAAAGCTTGGAAGATCCCCATCAATGGCCTCCATGAAACTCTCATACAGAGCTTTGTAACAAGCTAATATACCTCATAGTGCAATGCAGAGACCAAAAATGCAGAGAGCCTCGAGGTGCATCAATGACAACCTGAAGAAAATTTTCCAAGGCTTCACCCTCCAGAAATGAAATACAAATGAAATGATCGAGTTTAGGTTATGAGATAACCCTTCTTGCTAACCAACCCACGATGCAATCTAACTCAACCACAATTAAAGATCAATGGTCCCAAATCAAAGTTTACAGATCAAATGGCCACCAACAAATGCCAATTAAATGCAACTACAACTACTCATCTGCCAGTTCAGAACATCAATGATCAAGATTGATTGGTACAAGATCCAACGGATGAATTGATCCAAATCACTCTACCCTAAATGTAAACTCCATGTTTACTACATCAAGAAAAAAGGGGACAAAACTAACACTGAAGACCACCGTAAAAGGTACCAAAGATCGAACGAACCACAACCAGAGATCAAGGATCAAAAAACGTTAACCATCACATAATCAAACTCAACCATGGTTTGAAAGTAATGCACGTGGCAGAGCCTCAAAAACCCTAGCTCTAATCATGGTTAAAATCCCATCATCGACAAAACATGAAGGGTTCAGCTGTCGTGGAGAGGGGGACTTCATTATTAATCAAATGATTATCCACTTTGACCCTAGTTTCAAATCATGGTGATTCACTAATGTTTAAAAGGGTGATCAAATCATTTAAACAAATCATGATCTTGACCTTATTTAAAGTTTTGTTTATATGACCATGTGATCAAAAGTGGTTTGATAACCAAACCTTATATTAAATCAACCTTAGAAAAAGTCTCAAACAATGATACATATGCCATGATTAGTACCAAAATAGACAAATGATGGTGAATAAAGAAAGGCTAGGAAATTGATTACCTTAAACCTTTCAAATACCTTAATCTTGTCAAAAGTCTCATACCAAGGAAGATATGGAGTAAAAGGAGAATATTATTTTTACATAAAGGTGGTCCCCACTAGGTGGGAAAATTGGAGGTTGAATAATTTTTACTTGTAGAGTAGTATTTCACATGTCATTCACTAGAAGACAAGTAGCTGTCAACATCAGAACCAAAGGTGGTCCCCACAGTAGATGAAATACATCGATGAATATTTTGCAAAAAATTGCAAATAAAAGATTATTTTTTCTCACAAAGGGAGATTAATTTTTTTTCATGTGCATTAAGGGGCAGAACTAAAAATGCCTAGAATATCAATTGCAAGTAGCATCGAATTGTAAGTGTCACATTAAGCACTAGAAGAAAAATATTGCATGCACATTGGAGAAGACTTACATAACAAGAAAGGGATATTATTAGCCAAATTATTCATCTTACTTTATTAAAAATAGATCAGTCAACTGCAATTTAACTGAAATGTATTTTTGTAACTCAGGCTATTAATGCCTTATTGTAATTAGCATGTCTATTTTTATTCCTTTATTTATTCATGATAAAGGGGTAAAATTAGCATGCATGGGTGAGTACAAATTTTAGCCTATTTTTAGGATGGGATGGGTGAATAATCTTTCCATATATTGTATGTACAATTGCAAAGAAAAAGGAGGAATTTTTGGACATAGGAGTGCTGAAGCAATTTTTTTTACCAATTTTTCCCTTGAATGAGAACTAGATTTCTGCCTTTCCAATTATTTGCAATGGTGTGTATATCTAATTAATTCTTCTGAATGTCAAATTCCCTAATTAATCATCTTACCTTGCTGAAAATTTAGTAATTTATGCATGATATTAGTGTGCATGTTTATCTTATTATGTTGTTGTGACTCATTCCCTCAGTACACAAAGTGTTTTGCCTTAATATTCTCCTTAAAACTATTGTTTTGTGCATCCAAAATTCATTCTCAAATTAATTGTGCATGTAATCAGTCAAATCCCTCAATAATTTTTGGTGTATAACATCATCTTTCAATACAGTTACAGTCATCTTTTTACCCTCAAAACCCTAAAAATTAGTTTAGGATACATCAAAAAGGAACTGACCTTGATACCAAAGACTCACCTCAACAATAGGTATACCCATAGACCTGAGGTGTTTCCATTGTATCTATGAAAGTGAGAGATCCAGAGCAAACTTAGAACACCTGTACTCATCTCTCAAAAGGGTGTAATTTATTTCAAGATATAAAAATATTATTCGGTATTCATGAGGGATTTGGGTTAGGGTGTCCCACCTTGTTGATAAGTGAAATTTGTGCTTATTTTTTTTATTTTATTTAGGGAGGCATAAGAGTTGAGGGAAGCATAAGATTTTTTTACTTGGAGGGAGGCATAAGAGTCTTGTGGGTATGTGATTGAGTTTCTTGGAGGATTTAAGGTGGTCCCCCAAACCCTTGGGAGACATAAGTAGATCCCCATGTTCCTTTCTCTTTCTTGGTTTCAGAATGGAGCCTTTGTACTTGGGAACTTGTATGTTGTCATGACTTTGATATTGTGTTTATTGTGTTGAATGTGTTGGTTTGAATATTACTTGTGGGAAGCCTTGTAAGGTTGTCTTGGTTGTCTTATACCCCACATTGCTTTATTGTTGGGGCTCAGGGGGTTAATGAGGAAGAAGGCTTCTCTTCCTTATTGGATTATTGGTTGGGTGGAGAGTGTTTCCTACTCCCCTATTTTTGTTGATGTGTTTGGATTTTGAGAAGATGGTGGAGCTCAAGTGAATTTGGTCATAGTTGCACTTTGAAGAAAATGAAAGAGAGATCCTACTTTGTAAAATTTTTCCATGTTGTTTCCACTTAAAATGGAAGGCTTGTAAACTTGAATTTTAAAAGAAAAACTCTTGGAACTTCTATTTAAATATTTGTGTGAAAGCCTTTGAGTTGTAAAATGAAAGTGGAGAGCTTGAATTTTTTTCTTTATATTTGTTGAAAAGAGGGGACTATTATATTGTAAATGTTTCTATGAACCAAGTTCTTGAGAAAAGAGTTGAATTATTATTGGTTTAGTTGTTTCTTGTAAAAGTTATCAAATCTTGAAATAAATGAAGTTTACCTTGAAATGGTTTTGAAAGAAAATGAAGCTCTCCCATTTTATTGTAAAGTTTTAGCACTCAAAAATGTTGAAAATCTTAGTTAACTATTATACAAAGATTAAAAAAAACAATGTGTATATAATTTTGAAATTATAGCATTAGTGTTTTAAAGCAATGAATATATCCTCTTCTAATATTGTATTGGGTCAAATAAGAAATTTTAATAGTTCTTAATTCTATCTACGATATGTGTATAAATTGAAATTTTTGGTTTCTTTGCCTTGTATTTCACTATCCCATTTAACCCAATTTAATTACAAAATTAAGCAAAACAATGAATAATTCTCTTCACTACATTGTATAGAAATGAAATTATATATTATATTTATATTACATAAATTTACTTATAAATTTATATATATTAAATATACACATATAGTAATATATTTATTGAAGTTAATAAAAAGAAATTGTGTTGTGTGTGTATTAATATATAATATAAACTATATATTAATATACATATATAGACATATATATATATATATATTGAAATGATAAATAGTATATTATTAATATATAATATTGAATACCCATAATATACATATATTAATAATAATATATAAAGCTGAATAAAATGTGGATATTTAAAACCTATAAGTAAAAACTTAATTTTGAAAAAGTTTCAGTTATTAATGTATATAAAGGAATTAAGGGGCGGCGAGGGGGGGGGCACTCGCCACCCCCCCTCCCCCTATGTATATATGTTCGGGGGGCCTGCCCCTCCCAAATATTTTTAAAACATGGCAATGATTTTAATATACATATATATACACACACACATACACACACGCACACACATGTTATTATTACACACACACACACACACACACATCCTTACATACACACTTGTTAATGGTAGGAAAATGAAATTACAGTTGTACATATATAAACTGCAATTTATTTGTAGGAAAATAATATAGGTCACATATACAAATATTAATATGTAGTGTGTGTGTGTGGGGTGGTGACGCGCCATTATACCAAATAACCAATGTATATATCTCTATAAATCATAGTTAAAAATAGGCGGCCTAGTTAAAATGTCGATACCCAAATAATATTAATATAAATTTATATAATAGCAAATATATTACATACACACACACACACACACACACACACACATATACCCACCCCCCCCCACCCAAATAACCTATGTATATATCACCATTTTAAACCATATTTTAAAAAAGGGGCAAAAATGCCCATACCCAAATAGGGCAAATACAAATGAAGCATACAATGGCAAATAAAAATATGAACAAACCTTAGAAGAGGGTTACAAATGAATAAGAATAAAAAAATTGTATATCCATCCTTGAGCTTGAATATCCTTCATGGCCTCCATTCTTCCTCTCCTCCCAAACCTACAAAATAAATGAGAAAATAAGCCAAAAGAAATGAATAAGAGCACCCCATAAGGATGTTTAGGGTTGGTTGTATACCTAGATCTAAGGGCTCTAAATGAATCCATCTAATGGTTGTGATTCAACCCTACAAAAGTTAGGTGAATATTTTGGTGGGAATATGTTTTTAAATAAAATGTATGTGTAACTTGTGAATGGGGCCACTAAAGGGGTGTTAGGATGTAGGATTAAAATGTGACATTTATTATTTTAGTTTAGTGACTTTTATAAAGGCCTTTGACCTTGAATTAATTAAATTAAATTTACAAATGATAACTAGACAATGCTTATAATAAGGATTAAAATTATTTGAACTAAATCATTAGGTTAGGGTAAGTTGAGACCTTAGCCCTTAGGATATTAAGTCAATAAATGACATTGGAAATATAATACTAAATTAAATAAATGTTGTAATAAGGGTATTTTAGCTAATGGCTTGTAAGGGTTAATTAATGAAAATTAACAGGAACCCTAGAAGGGGATTTAAGCCCAAAATGTTGAATTAAAATAATAATAATTAATTGTTAATTAAATTAGAGGATTTATTAATCAATGAAATAATTAAATCTAGTTGAAGGTTATCCCATTGCAACCCGTTTAAAAAAAAATTATTCCGTAAATTTCCCTAACTAATTATTGGGTTTTATCTTGGGTTTTCTACGGGAAAATTGTGGGCATTACACTTGGTATCAGAACTGTGGGTTTAACGCTTGGACCCTGGGAAGTCTTGGGAACATGTAAACCTGTTAGCCAAACTAAAACCTAGGACAATGCTAACCTATAAGATTAAAATAATTAGTAATAACAATAAAAAAATTTGTTTGGATTGTTGTACTCGCCCCGGTGGGCATCTTGTCGAACCAGTTAATGGAAAATGTAATCCAAATTGATATTGTTATGAAATTCTTGAGTATTAGAAATTTGGTTCCTGGAGAAGATGTTGGCTAATGGAACTCCTAGCTTTTGGTTTTGGTCATGTGATGGTGTTGATTCTGTAGAGACCCTCCCTTATTTGGTTTACTATTTTGTTTGGTTCTATTCTTAGGAATTAGTGCTAGAGGTATCATTTAGGGGGCATTTAGAGAAAATCTAAGGATTGATTTGTTGTTTAGAGATTTTATTTGCTTCAACGGTTAGAAGAGTTGGTTTTGGTTGTCATTGTGGACATAATCCCCATTTTGGAGAGTAGATATCATGACATGATGTCATAGTAGATCCAGTTCATATGTTTATTTTGAGATGTGAGCTCGATGTTGAGTACCCCTTACCGGTGGCCCACGAAAGGGTTGCGAAGTGATTGTGATGTTGATATTTCCTATGTTTATATTTGTAAACTTAAATATTTTATCAAGGACCAACATTTATTTTATGATTTATTTGAGAAGCTCTAAGGCTCTTATTATTATATTTTTTTATCTTATTGCAATATTTTTCAAGGATTACAATGCAGATACATAGCCATTTTCTTTGATTGCTGAGATTTCTTGTATTTTACATTTGATTGGTGAATCAGAGCTCATTTGTCTTGTTGGCCACTTGGATAAATGTTTTCAAGAATGTTGCATGAATTTTTTCTTATCTTCGGATGAGTTGGTTATACACTGTTGTGTTATGTTCTCTTGTTGTATGGGGGTACGCCCTAAGAGTCTTCTTTGATATCCTAGGTGCTTCAAATCATGCCTTTGGTTTTGGAGTGATAGAAATTTGTGTGTCTAGGACCTTGGAGTAACCCTTTCATTACTCAACTTCCCTAGGGAGAGAGTTATCTATGTCATGCAACATAGTTGGCAGTTTTGATGGTGGTTTTGTTTCTTCTTCACCCTAGTAGGAGATTTGTTCCTTGTTAAATAGATGTGACTTTCCCTATGGACTTAAGGATTTTGTTAGGGATGGACTAACTCTGGATAATTATAGGTTTGGTGAATAGTGTATTGTTTGGATGTGATGGTCCACCGATGGACATATTGGGGTCCTAACTCCCTTGTTACTTTTATGAAAAGATCTAGTGAAAGGATCAAAATTTTGGACTATAAATACCCTTGATGAATATGGTTTTACTTAAATAATTGTGTTAAATAAGTTTTTTTCTCAAGGACCCATAGATAGATATGTCCTTGTCTTTACCCCCTTAACTTTTTTAGCTTAACCATTATGATCCTTAAATCTAGTTAGTGCTTAGGAATGATATGGGTACCTTGAGCTTCTTTGGATGCATTTGGGTCCCTTTTGGATTGGTGTTGGGATTTTTTTGTTGTATAGGTCGTAGGAGTTTGACCTTAGTTATGGTTATGTCATACTCTTTCTTCCAAGGCTATAACTCTTGGCCTTAGAGGCTATGTTTGAGTAAATTAGTTGACGACCCTCTTGCTATTTTGATGCCCTCTTGGTGAGGGAGTGTGGTGCCTATGGGTTAATTTATTTTCCCCTTGCTACCTTGATTTCTTGGTTGATGGCATTTTGTGTGGATATAAGTTTTGTTAGGAAACTATTTGTTCTTATAGTAAACCTATTTTGAGTATAAGTTGTAAACATTATTTTCTCCCCATACTGATCTAAACTCCTTGAATTGGTAAAAGCAATTAGTAACTTTTATGTGTGCCTTCATCATAACTCCTATTGACATTTGTAGAGATTCACTTGGAATGCATCGGTGATGCATGTGTATTCTATGAGAAAAATCTTGTAAATTTGGTGTGTTCTACTTTGGGTTAATGACTTCTTGTTCCTATGAATTGAATAATGTGATAAGATTATCTTCTCCTACTAATAAAATTCAATTGATAATGTAACAACCTAAGCATATTAGATCCCTAATTGGGAAGCTTGGACTTTTGAAACTTATAAGTAAATTTGGACACTAGGAAGATGTATCCTTACTCTAACTTGTGCTTTAATAGAAGAAATAAAACTTTGTGAAAATAGCAAGAAACCTCTTATACTTCCCCTAGAAGTAGAATGAATAAATTTTTCTACCTTGATAGAATGGTGAGAAATCATGTCAACATTGGTGATGAACCTAATGATACAAGATATATGTTATCGTAATATAACAAATGCATTAATTATAAAACTTATAAGAAATATGCTTGGAAAACGTAATTATAACTTGTGTCTTATAATTTGGAATATGGAACGGATAAATTTATGGGTTTTAACACAAGAACAAATAAGTAACTAAACAACCTTGTTTGTATAAAATTTCTTTTGCATGCCCAAAAAATTATAAAGGATGTAATATGAATAATAGAACTAATTGAAAAGTTTCCTTGAACTACGGTATGAGTGTCCAATCTCAAATGCATCCTAAGGTGTTAAGATGTTTCAAAAAATGTTGAAACATTAGGAAAATGTATCGAATATACATATAACCTTAACATAACATGGATTATGTTATTAATGTAAAGTGATCATGATCTTTTAGGATGATTGGTATGTGATATAATACCAGAACCATAAATCATGAAAGAATGAGTTGTTTCAATGATAGGTTAGTATACAAAAAAATAAATAGTGTGAAACTCATAATGAACTCAAGGTGGAAACCATGATGATAAAATGATTATACCCCCTTGTTATATCAAACAACAAACACATGTATAATGTTTATAACACAAGACACATGGTATATTATTTTAGACCTCCCTCTAGTTAGTATGAAATTTTAGAAGTATGCATAGGGAAATTATCACCTTATTTGAATAGAGTGCTTTGTTGAGAGTGATGTGTTCTAGTCATGTTGTGATCCCTTGAACATCAATGTGAGTAGTCCTCCTTGTTGGGTCTTTCAGGCCATGGTACCCTTTTTTCTCTTATCTTGACATGTGTATAAATTATGACCCTTTTGAAGCAAGTCTTTATCTCTGAGTTATTAGGAAGGTGCCTTCTTGTGTTGGAGTAGGTCATTGGTGACCTAGGCTTATTAACAAGCTTAGGAAACATATGTTAAGGATATGGAGGAATTTTGGAATCCTCTTTCCTTTTGGAGAACCGTGATGTTGTTTTCCCTTGTCCTTGGGAAGAGATTGGTATAGGATAGTCCGTAAGTGTATGTTGGAATGTTTTGTGTGTTTCTCTCTCATAAATTGTTAGTTAGACCTCACTTGTTTCTTAATTTTCTCCTATCTTTCTTAAATTTTCCTATGTGATATAATATTAAGTTATGTTCATTCTAAGAACCTTTTGAGCTAGGTTGGGCTTAGATTATGAATGTTTTTTGTTATATAGAGTGAGTTGTAACTCTTGTGTCGATATGATAGTAGGAGCTAAGATTGCCTTTCAAAAAAAATAGAGAGAGAAAGATAAGAAATGTCATCTAGTTGATTTGAGCTATTAAATCAGGATGTGTGGTTGTGTGTTACATATTCAGGAAAATATGCAAGTTATGGAAACCTTGTGGTCAAGAGTATGTTTTGTGTTACCATGAAAATCTAAGTGAGACCTTCTAAATTATATGAAGTAATGTTCAATGATTAGTCTTCTTCCTTGTAAACATTTGATTAAATAGGTGTTGTTTCCTTTTTAGTGGTGAATTTTTGTATCATGAATATTAGGGATTTTGGAAATTGGATTAAATTGGCTCCTGCCCAATTCAGAAATCTTGTGTGATTTTCTTAACTTATAAACATTTATCATGTCCTCATGAAAATTGCACCCTAGTTGCAAATCGCCTTTGACCACGAAACATTTTTCAGAAATTCAACATTTTGAAAGTCCATTCGTTCTAAAATATTTTTTCTCTTAAATGGGTAGTTAACCTTGTCAAAATAACAAACAATTGTAAGTGTAAAATTGATTCATGATAGTTGTTAGCCTTATCTAAAATAACAAACATTGTTGTAAATTCAACCCAAGTGGAAGTCTCATCTCTCCTTTTTACCATGTGTTGTATCTATGTGTGGCTACATGGACACCTTGTGTATATAACATGTTCCTATTCTTCATGGACCTTATTTTTCATTCATTGGTTTTCCATCAACCATTCTTGTTTAAATATTTTGTGTTGTAAACTTGGTTAACCTCGTAGAGATTATTCCCAAAGTTTGATCGTTAGCAATCTTGTTTGGAGGAGGTTTGGTATCTATGCCTTATAGTCTCCCTTCCCTACTTTCAAAAGTGTTGAACCAAACTGGAGTTTCAAGGGGCACAATTTTCTTGAAGTAAAGAAACCTCATGGAAGACTTGACTGCTATTTGTATGCTTTGTTTCGCTACCTCTTTCCGTGACTTCCAGGAAGAAGTTGAGTCTAAGGGGAGGGGGATGTAGTGCCCACTCCTCTTCGACATTGATCTTACTAGGATTTTTCTTACTTTGGATTGGAGACCTGGACTTTGTTATCATATTTGATCATTAGACATTGGTAGATGGACATTATTATATTTGATTAGTATTTTGATAGACTGTATGGATGTTTTAGACTTTTGACATGATGTGACTTATATGATGGATTACATGCATGGATTGATATTTTAGTATTGATGATTTAGAGAGTACCACTTCCTTAAATATATATGAACACATTGGATTTTGATACATAGATTTTGTTTAGACATCCTAGCAATCTTTTGATCTCTTTTATCGATGAAATGAAAGAATTGAAATATCTTGAAATTGTAAACAATTGGTGAAACTACTTGATTTAGTGATGATTTAGTAGTGTTACTTGATGATGTAAATCGATATGTATATGTGAATTTTATTGTTTTGATGTCATTGATATGGCCACAAGGCCAGAAAGGTATTGTTTTGATTTTTACAAGAAATTGTAACACAACAAACAAAAAGGGATAGGAGACCAACAATGAAAGAATTTGGGGTATTGGCAACATGTCACCTTGGAAACTTGTGTAATTGTATGTTGTTTATTGTTGTTAGATGGTTAGGAGGTCCCCATTGGGGGGGTGGCCTCAAATGTGACCTTGGGTAAATATGTTGTTTTCCTTTTTTATTTTATTTATTTTGTGAGTATTTGTATTATTTTAGTATGTGAGTTACGTTTATTATTGTTAGTTAAAATGCTCCATTTAAGTTAATTAAACTTAATGAATTAGTGTAAGTTGAGATATGACCAAAGGGGGGTAATTAATTGCAGTAAGTGGTTCTTGTGTTGAGTTGGATTTGAATGGATTTAATTACTTTGGAGTGTTTTGTACTCGACCTTACATGTAAACTTTGGATTTTGACTTTGAAGACAATTTTTTAAGCTTATGGGACAAGTGAAGGTTGCCCCACACCTCTTAAAGTCACCCACCCACTATGCCTATGATGTGAGGGGCTTAAAAATTAGGCCCCATTGTGTGATTTTAATGGAGAAAAAGGTGATATTTAATTGCACTTTTCTTACAAAATTTTTAATTGTGTCCTTTAGGGGTGTGGGTTTGAATTTGAGTGTGTAAGAGGGTTGTCATTCCCTCAACCACCAATTTATTGTGCTTTGGGGATTGGGTTTGACCATGTGATGTGGAGTGGAGGAGGAATGATGTGGCATCCTACATGGAGCCACATCACCTCTCTCTCCTCTCTTTTCTATTTATTCATTTTTGTTTGATGATTTGGGGGTTACTTGTTTTTATTTTGAACCTTACATTTTTTGGAGGAGCTTGCTTTTGGGTTGCTTGTTTGGAGCTTGAAGTGGATTGTGCTTGCTTTGGAATTAGATTGTCTTTGATTTTTTGCTTGTGGATTGAATACTCTTGCAATGGAAAGGTAGGGACTTCACCCATGTATTTATTTTGCTATTTTGTTGTGCAAATGTTTGTGAATGGATGATTGTTGCATGTTTTTTTTATTTTGGGAAATAGAATGGCCTTTAGGTTGTGTAGGAGAAAATGGAAATGGGGATATTTTGGAGGGAGACATAAGAGTATTATTGGGTATTTTAGGAGGGAGTTGGGTTGGGATGTCCCACCTTGTTGATAAGTGAAATTTGTGTCTATCTTGTTTATTTTATTGAGGGAGGCATAAGAGTTGTTTTTTTTCTTGGAGGGAGGCATAAGAGTCTTGTGGGTATGTGATTGAGTTTCTTGGAGGCTTTAAGGTGGGCACCCAAAACATTAGGAGGCATAAGTTTTTTAATTAGATTACATAAAAATTTGATTTTGAACGGATCGTGAACCCTATACAACCAAAATATAAGCTTCAAGGCCCAGAAGAGAGACAACAACAAATAAGGCCCACAGGTTGAAAAATAAAAAAACCAAAAAACTAAAAGCACCAAACAAGGTATGTTGGTCAAGACCACTTGACCCACAACTACCCTAGTATTTCCCTTTATGAGATCTAAGGCTCATCTTTAGAGGTAAATTTCCATATTTTTCTTTCTTTTTGTAATTCACCATCTTCCAACTTTCCCCGTATTAGGATCTGCATTCTCATCCGAGAGGATAGGAAGATTGATTTCTATGTTTTGACCTAGAGAAAACAATGTAACAGGGGGAACCAAAGGAGCCACCCCCATATCTGCATCTTTTTTATTATTATCGAGTAAAAGAGAGACAGTCTCACCCATCTTCTACACCTTCTCTGCAATTATCTTTTCCTGCTCCTCAACCTGATTCCCTGATTTACTTTCTGAAACTTTCAGGTGATCCCCATGTTCCTTTCTCTTTCTTGGCTTAAGGATGAAGCCCTTGTAATTGAGAACTTGTATGTTCTTTGTGACTTTGATATTGTGTTTATTATGTTGAATGTGTTGGTTTGAACGTTTCTTGTGGGATCCTTATAAGGTTTTCATGGTTGTCTTATACCCCTCATTACTTCATTCTTGGGGCTCTAGGGTTAATGAGGAAGGAGGATTCTCTTCCTCATTAGATTTTTGGTTGGGTGGAGAGTGTTTTCTACTCCCTTATTCTGTTGTTGTGTTTAGATTTTGATGAAGATGGTGGAGCTCAAGTGAAAATTTGGTCATAGTTTCACTTTGAAGAAAATGATGAAAGATCCTAACTTTGTAAAATTGTGGTCATGTTGTTTCCACTTAAAGTTAAATGCTTGTAAACTTGCATTTTAAAAGAGAAGCTCTTGGATATTCTATTTATCAAATTTTTGATGTTATCCTTTGTTGTAAAATGAAAGTGGAGAGCTTGAAAATTATTCTTTTGCATTTGTTGAAAAGAGAGACTATTATATTGTAAGGACAGACCAAGTTCTTGAGAAAGGATTGCATTAGTATATAGTCATAGTTGTAAGTGATTCTTAGTTTTCGTTATTGAAATAAATGTCATTTATCTTATGGTGGAAGAAATAAAATACCCTCTTATTTTATTATAAAAGTTAGTACTCAAAATGTTGAAAATCTTGGTCAACTATTATACTAATTTTTTTTAAATGTATATAATGGGAAATTGACATTAGTGTTTTAAACAATGAATAGATCCTCTTCTAATATTTTCTTGGGTCAAATAAGAAATTTTATTAGTTCTTCATTATACCCACATGTGCATAAATAGAAAGTTTTGGTTACTTTGCCTTTTATTTCACTATGCCATTTAACCCAATTTGATTACAAAAAAATAAGCAAAACAAAAAAATATAGATATAAATTTATAAATATATAAATTTGCTTTATAAATTTATATATATTAAATATAATATAATAATATATTTATTAAAGTTAGATAAAATAAATTACATTAAAGAATATTAATATTAATATTAAACTACAAATATTAATTTAATTTAATATCTATATATATAAAAGTATTAATATTATTAATAAATAATTTTATTTTTTAAAACATATAAAGCCGAATGGCTTAATGTGGAATTTGTTTATATAAAGTAAAAACTTTATTAACTTATATACATGAATGGGAGGGGGGCGTGGGGAGCCTCCCCCCCAATATTTATAAAGCATGGTAATGTGAGGGGAGGGCGGAGATGAGGCAATCCTTTTTAACTCTGCCACACTTTATTAAATGCGGCCTACACAACGTTGTTCGTGGCCTTTCCAGTTTTGCATACCACAACTTTATATTGTTGAACTCTGCATGGGTTTCAATATGCAAATACACACACACATCCAAATAACCAATGTATATATCTCTATTTTAAACCAGATTTTAAAAAAGGGCAAAAATGCCCATACCCAAATAGGGAAAATATAAATGAAATATACAATAGCAAATAAAAATATAAACAAACCCCAGAAGAGGGCTACAAATAGAATAAATAATAAAAATGAGTATCCAACCTTGAGCTTGAATATGCTTCCATGGCCTCCCTTCTTCTTCTCCTCCCAAACCTGTAAAGTGAAAATGAGAAAATAAACTAAAAGAAATGAATAAGAGATTTTCATAACGATGTTTAGGGTTTGTTGATTACATATATCTAAAGGCTCTAAATGAATTCATCTAATGGTTGTGATTCAACCCTACAAACGTTAGGTGAGGATTTTGGTGGGAATTTGATTTTAAATAAAATGTATGTGTAACATGTGAATGGGGCCCACTAAAGGGGTGTTAGGGGGTAAGTTTAAAATGTGACATTTATTGTTTTAATTTAGTGACTTTTTACAAAGCTCTTAACTTTAGAATTAAATTAAATTAAATTTATATAATGATAACCATACAATTCTTATAACTAAATTATTTGGTAGGGTAAATGAAACCTTGACCTTAGGATGATAAGTCAATAAATGACTTTGGAAATATAATACTAAATTAAATAAATGTTGTCATAAGTGTATTTTAGCCAATGGCCTGTAAGGGTTAATTAACAAAGTTTAACAAGAACCCTAGAAGGGGATTTAACCCTGAAATGTTGAATTAAAATATTAATAATTAATTTTTCTTTAAAACAAAGGAATTATTAACCGAAAAATATTAAATCTAGTTTAAGGTTATCTCGTTGCAACCCATTTTTAAAAAAATATATTATTCCATAATTTTTTAGTAGCTAATAATTGGGTTTATCTTTGGATTTGTGTGGGAAAACATGGGTGTGACATCATCTAACTGTTGTATGAGGCTCCTCACTCTCTCACGAGCATGTTAATTCTTCCCCCTGGTTTTTGTTGATGCAGAAGCACAACACCCTTGGAGTCTGCAACTCAATGGTTTGAGACTCACAGTGTCATTGCATAACATGGAGCATCTCTCAAAGTGTGGGACTTTACAAATCGAGTGAGATCTTCTGGTGAACACTGGCTCCTATTCCTCTATTCATGTGCACACATTCATATTGCAGAGGATATTTTCTAAAACCTACTCTAACTTTTCAAGGAGACAGGGCTGAGAAGATACAAGAAAATAAACCTAACTAATAGAGGTGATGCACCAAAGGAATGTATGAACACTTTGCCATTAAACATAAACCATTAAAATGAAATATAGACACCATGCACAGGTAATCAAGATTGCAATGAGAGATCAGGAAGATGCAATAACAAAAGAGAGGGTTGAAAATCATCCAAAAAATTTCTATTGTTACTCCAAAGATTTGATACAGTGCATTACAATGGCCAAGAGGAAATATTGCATTTACAATTTAGATGGGAGGTTCGAACCCCACAAATTCATCTACAGGACAAAGAAGAAGGGAGGGTGCAAAGTAGAACTGTCCAACCTTTAGAAAATTTTCCCTCCTTACAATATATAGGAAGAATGAGAGAAAGGAGATGAGAAGAACCCTAAACCAAAAAATTCATTGACCATCCTCAACCACCAAAAAAATGCATTGAATCCACCTGTAAAATTGATGGGTTCCATGACACAGCCCATGCCTCCATCAATGATTCCTTGTTGGGAAAGAGGAAAACCAAACCCCATTATAATGGTAGGTGAGAAGCCTGATAACCTAAAAAATGGAAGTCTGTATTTAAAATTCTTCACTCATAGTGGTAGGTCATAGCTAAACGTCAGAGTTTTCCAAAAAATCGCTTTCTCGCTCAAATCCTTTTAAGCTTCAAACAGTTGAAAGATATGGCTAGCTTTGAAGATTAGGTTCAGATCTTTTTCAAACATGGGCTTCAATGGGTTTGGAAGATCTACCCCTCCATATGGGGTACATGTGGTAGCCTCACACATTCTTAAGATTTCGCTACCTCCTTTCACTTCTTGAAAATTACCCCGAAACTGACACATGGCGTCATCTGTGGGCCTGTTCTATTTCCTTTGCATTCTGGCTAAGCCCCTCTTGTTCAGCGGAGACACTATGTCTGACCCAAGACATGTGGAGGGCTCAACACTCATTTGGAGACTGCCTCCAGGAATTTTCTTCTGAAGTTGCGCGGAAGGCTAACGCGTGGAGGATTCTGCCCATCCTTATACTTTTAACAGCTGACTCTATCTTTCTCAGGCCTTGGACACATGGAGGGTCTGTGCTAGTTCAGGGTCTTTCTTTGGGTCACACCTTTGAAGTTTCACTAATGAGGCACGTGGCACCTTTCGTGGCTTTGCTCTACCTTCCGCGTGTTCTTCCTAAGTCCCTTCTATTTGGAGAAGGTACTATGTTCGACCCTGGACATGTTGAGGCTTTGCGCACATTTGGGAACCACCCCTAGATTTTACCTTTTAAGATGCGCGGACAAGGCACGTGGAGGCTTTCGTTGACCCTATTGTACTTAGTCGATTCGGCTTGCTTCCTTTCTCGGTCCCTTGACTACATGGTGGGTTAGCGCTTGTTTTGAGGACCACCTTTGGATTCAACCCTTGAAGGTGCATCGAGCTGACAAGTGGCTACTTTTACTGGCGTTAGAAATTTCAACGGTTAGCTCTAATTTTTCAAACTCTAACCACGTGGAGGGCTTGCGCTCATTTTGAGACTACCTTTGGATCCTAACCTTGGAGTTGTGCCGATGAGGCATGTGGAGGGCTCCACGACTCTTCTATACTTAGTTCATTAAGGGCCTCGAGTGAACACTTTCCTTTCTCCATTGTCGAGCCCACCTGTAACCTAGTTTTTGGATTTGAAATGTGAGCTCGCAGGACTAAACTGACCCTTTAATTTTCTCCTGTGCAGGGTCATGTTTGATCAATTTTTCCTGAGGGGAAAAATTGGATAACAATTTGGCTGACTCACGGGGGACATCTGCCTGACTAGATGAAAATATCAGTTGCCTTATTGTATCCATTGGGCATGGAGTCATGAATGATAGCCTAGTATTTATCCTATCCCTGAAACCTATAGCTTGACCGCTTGCAACCTATTGGCCCTTAACCTGCTCCGCTGCTTGCACTCTCAATTTCTATAAGAAAAATCTTGATGGTGATATTTTCTTAGGGTAGAAAATTGTTTTGACCTAGAGCATTCACCTGCTTCTGGAAATGGATTTTAGGAACATATTCACTTGGAGGCACACTGAATGAACTATGTCACAACCTTGGAGCAACAAAACCTGTGTCGAAGCACTTAGGGAAATTAAAACCTACACTACAACAAGACAATGTGCATGCGCACTTAGAGGAATCAAAATCCTAGGCTAATATCTACAAGGGTGAAACCTTCCCCTTTTAGTAGCAATGTTTAAGATAGATCCCGTTAACTAGAATCGGAAGTTCCTCTCCATCCAATGTAGACAATTGGAAGGCATTGCTACTCTTACATCCTATGATCATGTAGGGGCCACTCCAAATGGCATCAAACTTGGAATGCCTTCCTAGTTTTTCTCGGTTTGCATCCCACTTCAAAACTAAGTCTCCTTCCTGAAAGGTCCTTGCTCTTGCTTTCTTGTCAAACCATTTATTAATTAAGGCTTGATCCTTTTCCATTGTTTGAATTGCATGTTCCCTAATTTCTTATAATTCAATCAGCTCTGCATACCTAGCCTCAATTGGTTCAAACTCAGATATTTCCAATTGCTTCATGAGCTCTAATGAGGGTAGTTCTAATGATATAGGCAACACTACCTGTTTCCCATAGACCAGATTGTAAGGGGAATTACCTGTAGACCTCTTTGGTGTGATTCTGTCAACCCATAATGCTGATTTGAGCTTGGTATGCCATGTCCTTTGATTTTCATCTAGAGTCCTTGTGATGATCCTTAGAAAATTCTTATTTGTGGACTCTTCCTGACCATTACCCTGCGGGTAATAATTTGAAGAGGTATTCAAGTAGACTCCATTCTTGATAGCCCATTCTATGATCTTGGAACCTAGGAACACCAATGCATTGTCTGATATGATAGTGGTTTGCATTCTGAACCTAGTCACTATCCCTTCATAGAAGTCCACTATGCTAGAATTTTTTGCTTCCTTGAGTACTACCGCCTCGGTCCACTTGGTGAAATAATTTGTTGCTGTGAGAATCCATTTGTGGCCTTGGCTTGAGTTTGGATTGATGACCCCAATGAAGTCCAATCCCCATTGCATGAATGGTTGGTCAACTAAAATTGGATGCAATGGAAGTGCTGCTAATCTTTCCTTGCCTATGAAGAATGCACATTTCTTACATTTTTTGATCCATGTGTAGCAGTCACTGAACACCGTGGGCCAATAATATCCCACCTTCATTATCTTGAGAGTTGTTACCTGCAGAGTAAAATGACCTTCGACCTCTCCATCGTGAAACTCTTGTAACACCTTCTCTATTTGATTTGTTCCAATCCATCTCAGTATAACACCATTGATGTCCCTTTTGAACAAAAAACCATCAACAAACACATATGAAATGACTTGTAATATGAAATATCTCCTCTTTTCTTTGCTCATTTCTGGAGGGCATAGGCCTATTTGTAAGAAGTGTATCATATTTTGAGTCCAATAAGGGATAGGAACACTATCATTTGCTTGTTCTTGATCATCTTGTAGTACCAAAATGACCCCATTTTCATTACCTACTCCAGCTTGTTGATTTGATGCTAGTTATTCACACAAACCCTTTCCACAGACCAGCTTAGTGACTTTAATTTCAATGTCATATTCCATGACACGAGTGATCCACCCTGCACAGTTTCTCATTTAGATCTTTGTTCAAAAGGAAGTCCTTGACTCCTGCATGAGAGACCAACAATTGAATTTTGTTGTTTGAGACAAGGTGCTTGAATTTCTTTAAGATCCTGATCACTACAAGGACATGCTTCTCAATGAAGGAGTATCTCACTTCATAGTCCTCCAAACTTTGGCTGAAGAAGGCAACTGGTTGTTCAAATCCCTCTTTGTTTCTGTTGCACTAGGATTGCAGAAATTGTGTCCCCACTACCAAAGGCATAGAGCATGAAGTCCTTGGAGAAGTCTGGATTGATGAGATTTGGAGCTTGGGATATATCCTCTTTGATGGATTCAAAACTTTATTTTCCCTCAGATGTCCACTTAAATTCCATGCTCTTCTTCAACATCAATGTTATTGGCTTCACAAGAGCGGTAAAATTTGGCACAAACCTGCGAACAAAATTGATTCTTCCTAGAAAGCTTTGGAGAGCCTTCTTATGACTTGGCAAGGGTAATGCTCGAATTGCTTCAACTCTTTCTGGGTCAATCGTCAATCCTTCCTTTGACATAATATGGCCTAGGAGCTTGCCTTTGTGAGCCAGGAATATGCATTTTTTGGGATTTAATGATACCCCAAATATCTCCTACATCTTTGAAATACCTTGTCTCAGATGAAAGAGGTGATCTGCTGCGTTTTTGGAGAACACAGTGATATCGTCAAGATATATCAGTACTATTTTTTTGATCAACCCCTTGAATGCCATGTCCATCGCCCTTTGGAAAGTGGCTCTGGCATTAGACAATCCAAATGGCATCTTCTTATAGGCATAGGTGCCCCACTTAGTGGTGAAAGCCATTTTGAACTGGTCATCTTCTTTCACCATTATCTAATTATACCCTGAGTACCCATCTAGGAGAGAAAATATTTCTGAGCCGGATACTACTTGTAGGATTTGTTCCATTGAAGGGAGTGGGTAGTGGTCTTTGAGAAAAGCCCTGCTCAAGTCTCAGAAGTCCACGCATAACCTTATTTATCCATTCTTCTTCCTGACTGGTACCAAGTTTGCAACCCAGCTTGAATGCTTGATTGGGAATATAATGCTTGCCTCTATTAGCTTGTTTAGCTCTTTCTTCATTAGAGGCTCAATGTGAGGGTTGACTGGTCTTTGCTTCTGCCTGATGGGCTTAGCATCTAGATCCAGTTCTATTGTATGTTGTGCCAACTTTGGATTGAATCCTCACAGGTCTTCATAGCTCCAGGTGAAGACGTCTGTAAATTCTTGGCAAAGTTTTATGAACTCATATCTCTCTTGTTCAGTGGCCACCTTTTCCAATTTGAAGTGTTTTTCCTTCCCAACTGAGAATAGGTTCTGAATCCTCTCCCCTTGACCTTAATGTTTGCTTTCTCTTTACGAAACTGGTCATTATGATTGAATATTGACTCCAATGTTACTAGACCTTTGGGAAGCTTGTTGGTCCGTAGCTGCACTACTTGATCCCCGTACTACTGCTCTAATTTATCTTGATTCCTAGCTGAGAATTCAGCCTCTTCTTACAAGAAATTGACGATCTGTTGATCATTTCTCAAACACCTTCCAGCTTGTGTTATTGTCAGGAACTACTGGCCTTACAATAAAATGGATATTTGGTTGTGTTTTGTCTCTTTTGATGCTATCCACCACATAAAAAGTTGCTCCAACTGTTGGAAGCCTATCTGTAGCTTCATTCTTCTTCCTAGGTATGGACACAATGTTGAAATCTTTGAAATCTTCAATGAGGTCCCATACCTTGTTTTTTTAGCTCTTGAGTAAGTCATTATTTATAGCATGTTGCCCTCTAACTTGATTGACAATTAGCTCACTATCACCAAATACTTGTAAGTTTTTAATGCCTCTCTTTCTTGCCCAATACAATTCGTGAACTAAGGCTTCATACTCAGTTGTGTTGTTTGAGCAAGCAAACTGGAAACATAAATTTGAGTAGTATTTCAAACCTTGTGGTGAAATGATCATAGGTCCTCCTACCATGCCTTGTTTACTTCTTAAGCCATCAAAGAATAAATGTCATACTTCGTTATCATCTTTGTGATATGGCTTGGTGATGCTAGGGAGAGTATGATTCTATTCATGCAAACAATAGAATCCTAGCTCAGATTCCTCCATTTCTTTGTAAGGGTAAAAAGCATGCCTTTTATTTTCCCATTCATCGAGAGTCAAGTCTGGAATACTTCCGAACTTGGTATCTACCTCATAAGTGCTTGGGTAATCCTCTTGATCAAATGCTGAACAATTTACATTAATTGGACTCGATACATGAGGCTCTATGTGAAAGTTTGCAATACGCTCAAATATGATTGTGGCCTTAGCTCCATACCTCATTCTAAACAACATGTGTGACCAATCAGCAAACAAATAGCCCCAAATTTTAGCAGTGAAATGCCTTGATAAACACAATGCAAAGAGTGGTGGCAAGTCTATGACTGATACATCTTGCAACACTGTTACATGTGGACATGCATGTAATGTGAGGCTCAAATCTTCGATTACACCAACCATTGTGACTTCTGTTTCATCCAATTGCACCACACCTTTAGAGATGACTTCATATTGAAGACCTAATTTTTCAGCTATTTGTTTCGGCGTGACCGACCTACTTGATCCCAAATCAATCATGTAATTATGTATACACTTATCTCCTATGATCAATGAGATATAGAATGGAGGGGGCTTCAAATTTTTACCTTGATAGCCTCCTTGATCTAATGCTCCTTGTTGAGTTGTATTAGTGAGTACCTTGATCCATATTTCGCTCCCGAGCTAAATATTGGATCGAACCATGACCCCGCATAGAAGGAACCCGAGAAAAATCATTCAAATCCTACAAATTGGTCGCAAAAAGATTCAACAACGAAGTGATAGAGGCCAAGAGAGATCAAAGGATCTTGTACAAAAGAAAACGACTCTGTCGGGTCGTTTCTACATCTTAAATCCATTCTCCAAGTTACAGGCAGGCAGAACTATAAAATAGCAGAGTTAGACAAGAAGGGAAGATGCTACAAAGGAGCCAGAAGCAAGAAGAAGGAAGAATGGTGAAGATTCAAAGTCCTCAAGGCTCGAAACAGTTCAGGAAAGGGTCCAAAATCGACTAAGTATGGAGGAGGCAGCGGAAGAGACCACGTGTCCTCACGGCGCTTCTCCAAAGATGGACCCAAATAGAGAGGCTCAAACAAGTGCCACATCTCCACGTGTCCCAGGGCGGAACAGAGGCAGGGTCAAATGGTCAAACAGAGTCAAAGGTGGATAGGGCGGGCCTCAAAAAATTGGCTAAGTATGAATGAGCAAGCGGAGAGTGCCAAGTGTCAGCGTAGCGCATCTCCAAGAGTTGGTCCCAAGGTAGAGACCCAAGTGAGCGCGAGCTCGCCATGTAGCCCAAAGTCAATAAGTAAGAGGGACCGTTGAAAAGTCCACAAAGTAGTGGAGGCCGACAAGTGTCAACTCGACGCTCTTCCAAAGGAAAACTTTGGGTCAGGTTTGCAAACAAGCGCGGTGCCTCCACGTGTCCTCAAAGGGGGCAGAGTTAGTTGAATAGTCAATGCATAAGCCAGGCCGACGGAGGCTGCCAAGTGTCTCAATGGCGCTGATTCAAGGGTCAAATAGAGAAAAGGTTCCCAAGTGAATGCCAGACTGACGCGTGTCCCAGGGGAAGGCAGGGCATCGGGGAAAAGTTAGTTTTTCACCCTTTGCCCCAAAAGGAGTAAAATTTGCAAAATGGCCCGTGACTTCGCCAAGTAAAAAGTCAATATATAGACCCGAGTCAAAGCCAAGGCAGGGAGTTGGGGAAAAAAGTGAAAGTTTGCCTTTTGTCCAAAAAGGCATAAAAGCAAAGATGGAAGCGCATTTCCCAGCCAACCAAAAGGAGCCATGTGTCCATGTGGAGCTTCGGGGCTGCGGGAGTTTTCTGGATTTTGTGATTTTTGTGAAAAAGGAGAAAAGTTAAGTTCTGAGCCCGTAGACTGAATTTTTATCCCAATCTGGCTGCCATGTGTCCCAATCCAAAAGGGGACCCATTTTTTCAAATTGTTTTCCCACCCATTTGTACAGAATCAATATTAAACTTCAAAGGGGCATATCTCTCGACCCAGGGCTCAAAATATTGCAAATATGACACCATTGGAAAGATCTCGATGTTGTCTACGCCATGGGAGTTAAAAATTCAATTTTGAGAGGGTTAGGTGGGTAAAAATGGTGAAAAGTCTTCGAGATTTCAATAGGATCATCAGTCTCAACAACTAGATCGAATTCAATCTATTTCAACTACCAGATTCCTGATCCTCGATTCGAATCAAGGATCGATGCAGAAAAGATGACATTTGGGGCAGATTTTAGTAGAAGGCATTGATATTCAGTGGTTGAGCTTTCAAGGTAGGATTCAATGTTATCTCATGGTGGTTGGAGTAGGATTCTCTTTCCCTCTTCTCTCTCTTTTCCTTCTATATATACGGTAACACTTCTCATTTGAAGGGTTGAGACATTCTGGGCATAGAGAAACTCTATCAAATTTGTTTCTAGACAAGGATTTTGAGGTTCAGACCTTCTCCCACACTTAAAAATGTATTTGTTTCTCTATTCCAGAAATGTAATGGTCTGTGCACCTTCTAGAGCAATAAAAAATGTTTTTTGTGTGTTCTTCAACCCTTTGCATCATTTTTCTTGTTTCTTTGTGCCTCTCCCTTTCATCTTGGTTTTCTCATGTATTTCACATTTGAGGTGCAGGATGTTGTGTTTCATGGAGTTTAATGGATGATTTTAGATCTGGGCCATGTTTCTGTCTGACCTCCCTCATCTCCATTTTTCTGTTTCTTTCTCCCTCAATAGAATATCTCATTCCTTTGCTGGTGTATCACCGCTTTAGTGTAGGCTCTTTTTTTCCTCTTTCTCTCTCCTTGGTTCCTTGGAATGGTTAGATTAGGTTAGATTTAGTTTTCTCTGCACTGGAGTAGCTCATGGCAGGTAGTTTAGGAATAAGACAAGAACCAAACTTTCTCTGGAGAGCTTTTCCACTTTTTCAAGGTCCCACACCTTGGGGAAAGTTCAATGTTATGCAATCACACCAAATGAGTCTGCCTTAGAAAAGTAGATCCATAACTCATTTGGGGGTGCTGTGATTTCACACTAACAATTTTGGCACACCCGGTGGGACCAAGAGGTCTTCATTTCATTTCATCAAGTTGATGTGTTCTTGGTGAGATTCAGCCTTTAGAGGCACATTCAAAGCACATCTGGCGACTCCATCTGGTCAAAAACCCATTCTCTAAGTTGCAGACCTTTTCCATCCATATCCACTCATTTTCATCCATTTTCTTCTTCCATCTCTTTCATTTTCTCCCACTCCATGAAGTTGTGCAATCATGACTTCATTCCCTTCATGGAACTCACACTTGCAGCAACAGCAATACGTTCCACCTCCAATGCTTTTCACAACTCCTCCAAATCAGCATTATGAGCAGATTCAAAATCATTATACCTATCCACAGCAGCAATGCCAAAACCAGTTTGGCCATGAAGCTTATCAGGAATAGGGATATGCATATAATGACAACAACCAAATGGAGGATGTTGGTCTGTTGGAGAAGATTCAAAAAATGGAGGCTAGCATGGTGCAGTCCAGAGGCATAACACAAATGAAGGCATTCAAGATTGGTTTCAGGGCACCTTGTCTATGGGAAGGCCCTTTTCCAAGACACTACAACCCTCAAGAGAAGCTTGACTTCATGGTTGAAATGTTGCCCCAACTTGCACAATGGATTGAGGAGATAGAAGCATATGAGCAAAGTCTGAATCAACCTTGTCAATGGGTAAGTCATTCAACAACTCCTTGTCTTTCTTTTTCACCCTCTCAAGCTTTACCATTTCAGCATGATCAAGAGTCAAGCCCCTCAGTTGCTGCCCCAAGTGTTAGTTTCATCCCTCCATCCCCTAGTCTTCCATCCCATCTCAGTTTTTCTACCCTTTTCTCTTCCAAATCCAAATTCCCTCCACAAGAGCCAAAAGAAATATCCTCCCCTCCAAAGAAACAAGAAGTTTCATCTCCTCCCTCTCCACCACAAACAATTACAAAGTTGGTTGAACCCCAACCTGTCACTCCTCTTGTTTTCCCAAGTCCATGTTGGGAAGAGTCCCAAGAAACCAGTCAAGGAGAACAGCAAGAAGAAGAGCCCAACAGAAAAGAAATGACAGAAAATCTGAAGAGTTGGGCTACCAAATTTGGGTTTACAAAGATCCCCTTGATGGTCAAGCCAATAGAGGAGGTCAAGATTGAAGAACCAGTGGTGGCTTGAGGCTGAGTTTGCAGCAGGAGAAGAGCAAGAACAAGAAGAAGCAGATCAGCAATCAGTTTACTCAAAATGTAGTGTCTATGTTGGCACTTTGTTTGAAAAGAATGTTGATCCAATTGAACTTGCACCATCAGCCATGGAAGGAGAGAAACAATCAGCTCAAAGTCCCATTGGAAAGGAGCAAATGGGTGAAACCAAATCAGAGTTTGTAGCAGCAGAAGAAGAAGACATCATTGATGTTTTCTTGCTTTCATTTGAAGGGCCTGATTTGGTCAATAAACCCATCATGGAGGAAAGCTCTAAAAGAGATCTTGCAGCCCCAACTTGTCCTCTAGAACAACAGATTGGAGAGTTTGATTTGACAAACTTCATGCTAGAGGAAGAGTTTGATCAAGAGCAAGATAGTCTTCAAGCAGCAGAGGAAGGAGAAGACTCTCCAGATCCAAAAGAAGAGGAGTACATTCCAGCAGTGGAGGAGAGCATTCATTTGCAGCAGCCTGCATTTTATAGCAGCCCTCTGGAATCAAGTTTGGAAGATCTTGATCTTCCATGTTCTTCAAAAGAGGAGGAAGGCAAAAGGCAGGAGGATCTCACCACTTCTTCCACACCATCCATCCAAGAAGGTCCACAAGAAGACTCCATTTTTGGAGTTGAATTTCAAAGCAAGGGGCACATTCAAAGGATCAAACCGTGCCCAATCAGGTACTTGGCTTCATTGGGGCCAAAGGAGCAGCCACAACCAGTCATGCTTGCTTCTAAGCATGAGGATGAGCATCAAAGTACCAAGGGTCATCATCAATACCTCCAGAAGTCCAATGCAAGTCAGCTGGAGGAGGTATTTTCCATTAATGCTGATACTTTGATGATTTGGGTGGAGGACCGGCTTATTGTCAGTTTTTCACTCATCCAACCAGCCATGTTCAGTGCCAAATCAGTTGCATGGCTGCCTTTTTTGAGGAAGGGAAGCTATTTCTCCCTGCCAGTTGCAGGTTTTGTTTGAGCTCCCTTTGCTCTTGGTTAGAGTAGTGTAGGTAGATTTGTTTTCAGTAGAAGAAGTGCTTATGCACACTCTGCATGTCTCATTTGAGACATGTATGATTTGATCTTTGTATATAAGTTTTGTTTGTATTGCTCAAGAGGGGCATGAGGCTAGGCTCTTAAACTATTTAAGGAAAGAAGGCTCATGTTTTCCTGTGACAGTTGCAAATTGAAATAGGGAACAAATGCAGAGCAACTAAAAGCCATTTTGAGATAGTCCATTTGAGGGACAGATGAAAACCATGGGTCGAATCAATTTTCTACTCTCAGAAATCATTGTCTCAAGGTTTTCTTATGAAAATTGAGAGTGCAGGCTCGGGGACAGGAAAGATATAGAAAAGGCTTGCAGTCAGGCTCACAATGGCTCAAGGATCAGTTCCATGTTTATCAAGTAGACTCCATGCCCAATGGATGCTTCAAGGCCACTGGTCTCTCCATCTAGCAGGCAGATGTCCCCGTGAGTCACCAAATTGTTATCCATATTTCACTCCCGAGCTAAATATTGGATCGAACCATGACCCCACATAGAAGGAACCCGAGAAAACTCATTCAAATCCTACAAATTGGTTGCAAAAAGATTCAACAACAAAGTGACAGAGGCCAAGAGAGATCAAAGGATCCTGTACAAAAGAAAATGACTCTGTCAGGCCGTTTCTACATCTTAAATCCATTCTCCAAGTTACAGGCAGGTAGAACTATAAAATAGCAGAGTTAGACAAGAAGGGAAGATGCTACAAAGGAGCCAAAAGCAAGAAGAAGGAAGAATGGTGAAGATTCAAAGTCCTTGGGCTCGAAACAGTTCAGGAAAGGGTCCAAAATCAACTAAGTATGGAGGAGGCAGCGGAAGAGACCACGTGTCCTCGCGGCACTTCTCCAAAGATGGACCCAAATAGAGAGGCTCAAACAAGTGCCGCATCTCCACGTGTCCCAGGGTGGAACAAAGGCAGGGTCAAATGGTCAAACAGAGTCAAAGGTGGACAGGGCGGGCCTCAAAAAATTGGCTAAGTATGAATGAGCAAGTGGAGAGTGCCAAGTGTCAGCGTAGCGCATCTCCAAGAGTTGGTCCCAAGGTAGAGACCCAAATGAGCGCGAGCTTGCCACGTAGCCCAAAGTCAATAAGTAAGAGGGACCTTTGAAAAGTTCCACAAAGTAGCGGAGGCCGACAAGTGTCAACTCGACGCTCTTCCAAAGGAAAACTTTGGGTCGGGTTTGCAAACAAGCGCGGTGCCTCCACGTGTCCTCAAAGGGGGTAGAGTTAGTTGAATAGTCAATGCATAAGCTAGGCCGACAGAGGCTGCCAAGTGTCTCAATGGTGCTGATTCAAGGGACAAATAGAGAAAAGTTCCCAAGCGAGCGCCAGAGTGACACGTGTCCCAGGGGAAGGCAGGGCGTCGGGGAAAAGTTAGTTTTTCTGCCCTTTGCCCCAAAAGGAGTAAAAGTTGCTAAATGGGCCATGACTCCGCAAGGAAAAAGTCAACATATAGACCTGAGTCAAAGCCAAGGTGGGGAGTTCAGGGAAAAAATTGAAAGTTTGCCTTTTTTCCAAAAGGCATAAAAGTAAAGATGGAAAGCGCATTTCCCAGCCAACCAAAAGGAGCCACGTGTCCATGCAGAGCTTCGGGGCTGCGGGAGTTTTTGTATTTTTGTGATTTTTTGTGAAAAAGGAGAAAAGTTAAGTTATGAGCCCGCATGGACCCAAATTTTTGATCCCAATCTGGCCGCCATGTGTCCCAATCAAAAGGGGGACCCATTTTTTTAATTGTTTTCCCACCCATTTGTACAGAATCGATGCAAAACTTCAAAGGGGCATATCTTTCGACTCAGGGCTCGAAATATAGCAAATATGACACCATTGGAAAGATATCTCAGTGTCTCTACGCCATGGGAGTCTTGAAACTTCAATTTTTGAGAGGTTAGGTGGGTGAAAAATGGTGGAGAAACATCTTCAGCTTTCAATGTTGGATCATCAGTCTCAACAACTAGATCAGATTTGATCTATTTCCGCTTATTCCTCCTTCCTTCAAGGTGCCGAACCAACGATCGATGTAGAAAAAGATGGATTTGTGGTGCATATTTTAGCAGAAGGCATTGATTTTTTGTGGTTGAGATTTCAAAGTAGGATTCAATGCGTATCTCATGAGTGGTTGGATCCGGATTTGATTCTTTCCCTCTTCTCTCTCTTTTCCTTCTATATATACTGTACCACTTCTCGTTTGAAAAGAAGAGACATACTGGGCATAGAGAAACTCTGTCAAATTTGTTTCTCGATGCCATTTTTGAGTAACTAACCTTCTCCCCACGCTTGGAAAATGTATTTGTGCCTCTATTCCAGAAATGTAATGGTCTGTGCACCTTCTAGAGAAATAAAAAAATGTGTTTTTGTGGTGTTCTTCAACCCTTTGCATCGTTTTGTTGTTTCTTCGTGCCTCTCCCTTTCAATCTTGGTTTTCTGTGCATGTATTTCACATTTGCAGGTGCAGGATGTTGTGTTTCATGGAGTTTAATGGATGATTTACAGATCTGGGCCATGTCACTTCTGTCTGACCTCCCTCATCTCCATTTTCTCTGTTTCTTTCTCCCTCAACAGAATATCTCGCTTCCTTTGTTGGTGTATCACCGCTTTAGTGTAGGATTTCTTTATTTTCCCTGCTCTCTCTCTCCTTGGTTCCTTGGAATGGTTAGATTAGGTTAGATTTAGTCACATGTGGATCCTTCCTTAGAACCCTCTCTTTTTGTGCTAGGATTAAGAAGAGGAACCTGACCTTCTCATGGAGGATCATGGTTACCATTTGCACAGTCCATGTACTTGCATGATCCAATGGTTTGTGTTTAATGGCACACCAAATGTTCCACATACCTTTAGAAAAGCAGATATATAACTCTATTTGGGGGGGGTACTTTCTTGTATCTTCTCACTAACAAACTGAAATATGACAATGTTATATTAATTTTTATTTGAATAGGTCCTCTACAATATGAATGAAATGCATTAAAATAGGAGGGAAAATGTACTGGCATGACATTAACTTACCTCACAGAGATCTGTAACTGGACTGGTAAAGATGCCACACTGTGAGATATGCTCCATGAATATGACAATCACACCTGTAGAAAGTCTAGAACATATCGAAGATCCGGCTAGAATCCAGGGGTGCTACCTGATGGGAGGATTAGGACAGCTTATGGGCAGGCCTGGTTTGAGCAGAAGTCTTCATTTTACTGTAACAACCTTGATGTGCACTAGGTGTAAGTTGCTCGGCTTATAAGAATCACTAATAACTGCAGTCTTTTTCGCGTGTATGTCGCACTAAGGGGCATAATCAACTGATGTGACTCTAGTCCAAGCCAGGCATATTCATGAAAAGTAGCCAGAAATGTAGTGAAGTTCAAAAAGTGAAAGAAGATGGGATTCATTTGTCTAAGGATGTATTGTATTATTAGAATGAGTCATTAACGTGAGTGAAGATGCTTCGCAAATATGTAGGAGCAACATGTTCCTAGCCAGTTTGAGAGGGTGGAGACTGTCGTAGCAACACAGACAACAACAAAGTTAGTAAGTACTGATTATTTTTAACCAAATAATGAGTGTGTACTAATTGGTTGTTATCAGTTAGAGGTTGAGGGAATCAATTTCTGATTATGAAGTTTCTCTGTTATTCCTATCAGCCCTAAAAAAGAACACCTCCCATAATTTCTCAGTGATCCCTTGGGGTAGTCAGGGAGCACCTATCAGCCTGGGCGCTAGTTGTCCTGCCTCATGGGCGCCCTGGTTTAGCAAATTGTTTACATTTGATCTATAACGATGACACTGAGATTTATACATGGGTATAGTAATGGTTGATTCCCTAGACCTATAACTGTGGACAATATATAGTGTTGTAATGTTATAAGTCCAGATGGATAATTTTGTGGTGTGCATAGGGATATTCACTCAAGGGAATTCCGTGGAGGTCAATCATTGCGTTTACTTCTTCTTTGATTGGTGTCATGTTAGATTCAAATGAGTCTGGTGATCTAGTTACGGATCCGTGTCAGCTTGTGATCCAACTGAATGAACAAACGTGATGGGCACGGATGTAAGCCCCACAATACTCGCCTTTGTTGGACATCATTATGCGAGAGGCTCGGTGTACATTTTGGTTGCCTTATAGGTAGAGCATGATACGGCGTATGCGTTTGGAGGATGGTATATCACATATTGTGATTGCCAGTTATTGGGGAGAAAGTACAAGTTATGTTGTTGGAGGATATGGAGAGACGTATGCATTTTTCTTTTAGACGGTATTTTTCCGCTTTTTGGACTCCAATAATTGCCAAGGCACTATATCAGTGTGGAATCCATAGATTTCAAGGTCTGGGGTTTTCCACGCCAATTACTGAAGTTCATCGACATTGTGAAAAAATTTTCATCTATAGTAGTAGAACAGATCCAGGTGTAGGCATCTCTGTATGAGAATGCACAGGAGTAATATGACGATGGTAAAAATCTTTAGGAGGAGAGCCACTAGATAGCTGTGTGGGCGCATGGTGTGTGTCTCATGGCTCCTCCTCCTACAAGGATCTATACAAAACCTACTCAACGAAATGAGCAGAATGAGGTGGTTTTGTGGAAAATAGGAGCCAAAACGAAACCATTATTGCATGTATAGGGATTATGAGCATATAATCGTGTTGAGGCTAGGATAGAGATCCATGAGGAGAGTGGACTAGGCCATTAAGATCCTACCTTACTTAAGTGGAGGTGGATTAATGTTTGCGGGCACAAGATGGATACTTATATTTACAGGGGCATTGATAGATAAGATGGGGGCCCGAGGAAGTTCTTATGACATGCCAATTACCACGATTATGGCGGATTGGCCAAAGGATGTTATCTTTAGTTGCATGATGTACTACGTAAGACTATATGAAGCTTGGTGGACTGATTTACAGGGGGTGGCTGAGCTATATCTTAGGAAGTAAGATTAGTAATCATGACAGTTTGTAATTTAATTTTCAATTATTCATACAGAGCCTTACATATGGTTCAGAGCTTTACCCACACAAGCCTTGGGAGTAACTTTATTAGTATTGCTAGAAAGGACTAACCATGTGCAGTAACCTAATAGTTAAAGGAATATAGATGAAACCTTATAATTGAATTGACTTCTCTAATCTTTATTGCTCCAGTTGCAACTTCTATCTTATTCTGCATCATATTCCAGATGTACCTGAAAATCAATGGGCGTTAAACTTTATTCAATTATTTCCAAATGCTCAGGGTTTACCATATGTACACACTTGGATAATAGTTTCATGAGGGGGAAGCCCAATGAATCATAATGTAGTCAACAGGCATAAGCTAGGACATACAAGTATTTGATATAGTTTTGAAAACGTTACTATACTTGCAGAAGCACATTGTGATTCTTAGAATGATGATAGCGAAAATAGAATCTAAGTTCTTATGTTATTTGTATGGAGGTGACAGACTAGATGAGGGGGTCCCTGATACGTGAGCATAGCATCTATCACGCCAAATTAGGTAGTGGCATCTATGTGCCGTACAATGTACTTAGATGAAAAGAGAATACTAACAGGTATGTTTAATGACTATACGGCAGAGCATGCTTTATTTGAGCCAGTGACCTATAACAAGAAGGCAATCATTAGTATGCTACATAGTTTGAAGGCTAGTGCACTGTCACATCATAGTACCCAAGTATAGCGAAAATCACTCCCACCTAGAGTTGGTTGGACATGAGTCACCACCTAGATTGAGCACAGAGATGAATGAGAATTCTGGGTACAGATTTCAGATAGATCTAAGAGCCCTATGCTGAGGGATGTTCTTGCATTAAAAGACCTAGAGGCTAACAATCGATAGCAAGAAAATAACATCAGAGAGATGCTGAAGTTACACCCACCATAATTTGCAAGATTTGACACGGGAGGGGGATTTTCAGGCCGAGGCATGGTTGGTTAGCTTGAGTACATGATGCTTCATTGCTATGCTCTTTGTTGGCTATATTTTCTGCATAGCATCAAACCTAGGTAGTCATGAGATAAATCTCCCGCATTTAACTAGTGAGGCTCCCGTGTCAGATTTTTCAATATAAATTTGTTATTATCTATCAGGGGTTTTACTTTACCCACTTAGTTCATGAGCCATAACTAAGAAGTTTTGTAGAAAGTAAGCAGTTGTTCAAGAAAGGAAGTATTTTATAGAAGAAGGAAGTAAAGGAAATACAAAGAAGAAATGTGGAAGATGTGCATCCCAATTAGTAGATAACAGAGCTAATTGCATGCACATAGAAGAAACTTATTAGATATGAACACACAAAATTATAAAAAAAAGGCAGCTCTAGATCCAGATCTAAAATAACACAAAGTCTATTAAGAGATCTAAGATTAAAAGCAATAAACACAGTACACCGTGACACAAAGTTCTCTGGAAACTTGCTCCTTTGTATTCCTTTGCTCTAATTTGCTCTCAGGGGTTCAATACAAAGTCTAGAACACAAGATTACTTCTCACAAATTCTGATCGATCCTTAACCCGGAGGTTCTTCTCCTACTTATAAAATGTAGGAGGGAAAGTACAAATGGAAAACTCAAACTGAATTGAAACATAAACGACAAGTAAATATGACATTTGGAAATCATCCTCAACTAACTTCTCCTTAAGTGACACATGTATCACTTAACTAATAGAATGGTTCCACATGACTCTAAGTAACGGTTGCAAAACTAATAACTTAGAAGTTTTACAATTTCATCTGGGAACATAGAAAATAGAAGATGAAAGAATAGAAGAAATCATGCTAGCTATAATGTTTATGTATTTTTCTTGTTCTGATATCAGATATACTTGTTGAACATGTAATTCATCATCCTTCCATTTGTTTTAGCCACTGCTTCTTTCTCTGTCTTGAACTGCAGCAACCCTTCATTCAACACTTTGATGCACACTTCCACATCTTCCAAACTCGGCCCAAACCTTGCAATGTCAACCTGCAACACCACCAGTTTACTAATAGAATTCATCATGAAAGGCCTGGTAGCTTTATCAATTCTCTTTTGTATCATCAGAAGAGATCCTTCCAAGGAATTGTAATCCAAAATGTGCCCCTGCTCATTTTTGTGGCTAACTCCTTGTGTTCTTACCTCTCTTGTGCCTCAGTCTCCATTTTTTTATTTTTAGGCACTCAGATCTTTTTGGAAATGGCACCATTGGATAGATCTCTCTCTCAACTTTCTAGAAAGGTAAAGTTTTCCTCCTAACTCCTCATATTTTTCAAGTTATGGCTTGGCAGAGTTTTTTGGGAAATTTTCCATTAGGGGGCTCGCGCCCAATAAAATTTTGCCACGTGTCATCCAAATGATGGGGCGCAGGAAAATTTTGAATTTTTTTCCAAATGACCAAAAAGGTAAAAAATTCAAAAAATTTCCCACCGATTCGATTTCGGCCTGTTTTTGCCCTAAATCTTCAAATCGCCATATCTTTCGATCCAGAGCTCAGATTTTCACGTTCTTTATATCAATGGAAAGTTGGTGAAATTATCTACATGATTTCAAGGTCAATTTTGCATTTTGGTTTAGTTTGGAGAGAGAAAATCAAGAAACATCTCTAGCACGTGGTAATGGCTAGAATTGATATTTCAACAACCAGTTTTGATGTGAAATGGGTCGTATTCTTCTTCAGCATGGCCAAAAATGTCAAGGCATGGGTCTGTAAGGATGCCCATGCTGTTTTTAATGCATTTTGGTCAATGGGGAATGGATCCCACATTTTTTCCATGTTTTCTCTCTCCTGGGCTTGACCCATGCATTGTAAAAGCCAGATTTGGCTCATTTTTTGTGGTGGAACACTTTTTACATAGCAGGATTCTTCTTTCACCTTTAACAAGTGATTTTTTGCAAGTATTAGAACTTTTAAGGATTGTAACAGGTTTTCTGCCTCTTTGGTGTTGTAATGCAAGGATTTTGATGTTGAAGATCACAATGCAGGCTTTGTGAATGTTTTCAGTCCTTTGCATGTGTTGTTTGCCTCATTTCAAACCTTTGATTACAGCTTATCAGCCTGTACATGATGTTTTGTGTTGCAATTTCTAATTTTTGTCAATCTGCAAGAGCAAAAATGTTCAAGTTTAGTTTCAATTTTTGCCTGCATCCTCTTCAATAAAACTCTGTCCCCACAGATGTTTCAATGTTGTGCAATCACAATTTCAAACAAGAAACATGTATGAAGTGGACATTCAACTCCTTTGGTGTATCACTTATTAGTTTAGTTTCAATTTTTGCATCTCTATCTCTGTCTCCTTACAATTTAGAGTAGGATTAGGCTTTGAACCTCTGCAGTTGTGCAAATAATGGATCTAATCAGATGAGTTTGAGGAACTAGCCTCTAATCTGGAGATTCCTCTCTCATTTTCACAAGTCCCACACTTGGAGAGAGGTTTCAATGTTGTGCAATCACACTGGATGCCTAAAACATCAACTTAGAAACCTGATTTGCATCCAGGGGTGCTGTTGATTTGCAACAATAGGAATTAGGCACCTTAGTTGAGACGATCTGTATGAAGTGACATTCCCATCCACTCTCTCCTGAGTGAAAGAAATGACACTATCTGGTAAGTCTGATGTCCTACTCTCAAGTGCTTTCATCCTCTTTAGCAAAACTCTGTAGATTTCCAAATGGAAAGATACTGCAAACTCTAAATGCTTCCCCTTCTCGACTGATTCGTCTGGTATGATCTGTTCCACAATCAATACATCTCCCGACAGTTTGCTAATCTTGGCCAAAATACTCAGGTTACTCTCTGCAATTGTATTCATGCCTTCTATGTTTGCTATCAGTTACTTTAGTTGATTTGTTACATCATCCATAACCTTTAGGTGAGCTGGCACTTCTCCAAGTTGTACAGAAGCTTGACCAATGATCAAATCCTTCCATTTGTCAATAGCCTTTGCTTGATTTCTTGCGTCCTCCATTTCCTGCATAAGATGATCACTCACCTGCTTTGAAATGGGCTGAATGGAAGGTTTAGCAACCTTGGTTATGATCTCACATAATTGAGATACTTGCTTCTACAGCTCTTCTTTCTCTGCCTTTTCACTGTCAAGCCTAAGGAATAAAGCATCCATTAATGTCTACGTGTCCTGCTTCAATCCTTCAGTGGTAGCTTGAGAGAGGGGTACTTTGGTTACTGTCACATCCTCTGCCATGAGCTCCTCCTCTATCTTTCCTTCTGTCGGAATTGATATCTCAGCAAACTTCTCTCCCGAATCTTCAATGATCAACCTAGAAGTTGCTTTGGAAACTTTAGGCCTTCTGTCTCTTCCACTTAGATTCTGGAGTAGCTGCAAGTCATTCTCCTCTAAGTTCATCTCCATTCTCACTTCTAGAACCAACTACAAATCCAACCATTCTAAGAAATTACTTCTTGGAGAATGAGAAGTCGTTGAAGTCACTGAGTGCACTACCATCTTCTACTTTGCATCCTCTCCGTCAGAAAGTGCCACAATGTTGTGGCTGCCATCTTCTGAGTCATCTAAGAACAAAGCCCTTTTGAATTCCACCATCTACAGCTTCAACGTATCCTCTTGAATAGGCGCTGAATGAAGTGGCTGAGGGGAGAAGATGAATGTCGCTGGATTCAGTGGAGGCATGGAAACGTCTTGCTACTGCGGTGCAATAGTTTGTGAAGTACTAGGAACTAGAGAAACTGGAGTTAAAGTCATGGTCGTAGAAGTGATCCTCTCCTTGGATTGAGATATTCTATGCACTTTCAACTTCTCGACTTTCCTGCTGCTTTCCCCTCCGTGCTTTCACTTAAGGGAATCTCCTGTGCCGAAGTTTCCCGTGACTTGATTCATCAATGCTTCATCAAGGCAATAAACCTTTGTCAGCAACCAGTTTAAAGTATTCACCAACACAGCACTGGACCACTCTGCAGTATGGCTTTATCTCCTCCCATTTGATGGTAAGTGTCAAATACCACATTCTCATCATCTTTAAGATCTACAGGTATCCACGCTAGTCTAAAGTCGAACACTTGCTTTGCTGATAGCCTGCTGAAATCTCTCTTTCTAACCTCATACTCACTTTTTCACTTCATCCAAAAATATTCTAATGAAGGCACATGTGCATAATCCTAGGAGATTGTCTTCCTGGCTACTCCAAATAGATCAAATTTCAGCCGTGTAGGGAAGAAATCTTGCTCATACTCGGATAACATTTGTGCCTCCATTCCCCGAGCTCTATGAATGCTAATGTAGCTGTAATATCCCATAGTGATTGGGAAGAAGCCTTTAGACTTGTGTTGCTTTGACTGAAGGTCGTGTAACTCCACAAGTTGCCTGCTCAACTCCATGGCGATCAATCTATCATTCGGATACCTGGGCATCTTTATTGGTTCTCCAGAAAAGCCCGTAACCCTAAGGTATGTGAAATCTACAAATTGAATGAATAGACTGCCAATCTTGGACACAACTACCCACGCTTCCTTGCTTGCCCTATTGGCCTTCAAGTCTTTGTCTAGCCTATAGATGAAATCATAGAAGAATTAATTGTTGACCACTTTGAAATATTTCTCGAAAATGGGGTCCTTAGAAAGAACACCACATCTATCCAACTTGGACAAGACACCTTGTGAAGCTGCAGCATACACCAAGTATGAAGTCATCTTGAAGCTGAAAATACGCTTCACGTTCCGGAGTTGCTCACTAATGTTGTTGCTAATAATTTCCAACTAATTGATTATAGAATCAACCTTGTTGATTTCAATGGTCCTGATGAAAGCATACATCCATGTACAAAAAGTGTAGGCATTCACTTCGCCATTCATCCTGCATAGAAATTTGATGACATCATCTACCTCCTGCACCAAATTGGACTGTGGAAGAGTTCTCGGGAACTTTGAAGGAGATCTAGGCTTCTTCATGTATCGGCTATTCATTATGCTCATGTAATCAACTCTATGCTTCTCCCATCTACTGTCGGCATCCTGAATGCTAATGGAAGTCACCATCTTTCGCACTGGAATCTTCAAACAATAATTGATGAACTCTGCGCCCAAACAAATTATTGTCTTTCCCGTAGCATCACGCACTGATCTGGATGAAGGATGATAAGATCTAGCACACTCCATCACAAACTTTGGCAATTGGTCTGCACATGGAAAATTTGTAGCTCGGATAATTCCACTGCTTTTAACCGCACACATGAGTGAAGTCTTTCCCACTCTGGATCTATCAATCAAATCGGCAAGAGGTTTCGGGCCTAGATCTGTGTCTCCTATGTCTGCAAGTTTGGAAGCAATGCATGACTCCATCGTGCTTTTTTTTTCATCTCTCTTCGCCATAGCTTTGTCTATTTTCGTCTGAATAATTCTTTTTCTTCTTACTTGGCCGGATTTCTTCAATACTGGTGTAGATCTGGAAAATTCTTCATATTCAGAGGATATATGCAATGTATTGGACATTGATAAAAGCTCATTTTCCTTTATAAAGCACCTGTAATGAATTCCTACAATTTATTCAGACAAAAATGGCCACCAGAGCATGAATAGTGAATTTTAACTGTAAAATTTGCACTTTTCAAGCCCGCTGCCCCAAAAATTGGTGTTTAATTTGCACATAAAGAGAGCATGAATCCTTTGAACAACACCTGAGCTTCTATAACACATGTGCAAACAATTATGCAGACAAAGATCAACCTCCTTCAAATCATGTGCCAAATCTGAAAGCTTTTAGCCTTGTTGCCTCCTTGCCTGAGCAAAATCCTTCTTCAAATGGGGGCACACTTTTCCTCTTGGCTGCAATTCTTTACCTGTGAATCAAATAATTCAGCCATATGGTTTCCCATGCTTATATAACCTTCACAATTCTATAATTAATAATTGTCCCTAACAATTAAAGGCAATTAATTAATTAAAAATCATGCTCTTCTCTTTTAAAAATAACATGTTTAAGGACAACCATCCAATAAATTAAATTAATTCAATTTAGATCCTTCGCACACCACTTCACTCAAGCTTCACAATGTGCTTTGACCATAGCCACTGAAAATATGAATTAATATAATCATTTAATACTTTAAAAAGTATTAATTCCTTCTCAAAATGAAGGGCTGTATTAAATAAATTAAATTTATTTAATTTTGGAATTCTATTTTTAAATTCCTTATGTCCACTTCCCTTTGTTGACTTTTCCACAAGCCTGGGTGCCAAAATTGGGTGAATAAATATTAACAAATATTTATTTAATGCATTATTATTCACCCAAGGTGGGTCGCACTTTTTGGAATAATAGAATTCTATTTTTAAGAAGCTATGACAATGGGAATTTTTACCCTGCAAGGCAGGCACTAAAATCCCATGATCCACTTAAGTGATTTGATTTTGACAATGGGATTATTTACCTTGTAAGGCAGGCACTAAAATCCCATGATTTCACTTAAGTTTTTCCTTTTATTTTATCATGGGAATTTTTACCCTGCAAGGCAGGCAATAAATTCCGGCCTGCCTGCAGCCTCTAACTTTCCCACTGCATCTTAGGTGAATTTTATATCATGGGAAAAAGTACCCTACTAAGCAGGTACAAAATTCTCATCATGGTTGTGGCTTCTATTTTCCCATTGCAGCTTAAATCCTTCGTTTTCCAAAAATGCGCCCATCCCCGCAAGGGCTTTTCCATGCACGACTTCGCTTTTTCCCAGTGATCTAGACCTCCGATGTGAAATTCCTCCGGGCATAATGTGCGTATATGTTTTCCAGCTGCTCCAGGCCAAAAATTGGGCTTACCTGACAAAGGAATTGTTCTAGAGAAATTTCACAGAAAACGAAACGGGACAACACAAAAACACGAAAAATTGCCAAAAGTCACAAATAAAGCCCAAAACTCATTCCTTGTTAAAATCCTTCTGGTACAAGGGAATAATGATATGTTCGATCATAACAAAGTTAAAACAGAGTGCAAATTTGCCTCATACGAGGCTCAAAATAATTAAATACAAATTTACCGCAGACAAATCCCGACCACAGAATATAACAACTTTGGGCATTTGGGTATTTGGAAAAAAAGGCTAATATGGCTCTTTGGGATTATCTTGATGCAATACAAGACACTTTTAGGCAATAAAAACACAAAACGACCCATTATTTTAAAAGTACGAAAAAAATTGTGGACATTAGGGTAGTCCTCAGATTTCAGGGTGAAATCTAAAATGACACAACTTACCTATGTATAAGCAATTTTAAACCTTCGATTTGAGAGACCAAGCAAGTCATTAATTTTAGGAATGCTATATGCACTTTGAAGTGCCACTTACATGAACAAGTAACCTTTGATTGCTCTTATAAGAGGGTTTCAATAAGTCAAATAAAATCATAAGTGCCTTTCCAATCACCTTGGTTTGGTGTTGTTTAGAACCTACATTTACAAGTTAATGAAACACCGAGTCGAAATACTACAGAACTTGCAAAAGGTTTCGAATGGTCAAATCTACCAAATTTATCTCACAATACGATGAATTTCAAAAGTATGCTAAAAAAGGTACAATGAGTATGCCTTGGAAAGGTTGTGAGCCATTTTTCAATTCATTTCAAACAAATATTACTGTATTCATAAGAGTGTTATACAATAAAAGGGGTTCGGAGCCGGGCCGGGTTTGAGTAAGGCACCAGTGTCCCCCGAATTTTTTTTTTGGGCTTTAAAATGTGCATATTCAAACAAGTGAATTTTCTCATATGAGCGGGATTTTTGACCCATAGGTTTATGGGATGGTTTTTGCCCATGGGTTTTATACCCATAGTTTTAGTAAAACAAGCAGTTGTCTATTTATTATGGTTTTATGGTCATATGAAGGGTAAAATGTAACAAAAAATGTGTTTTGAATTCGGGTGTGAATTCTGTAGAGTTTGTTGAGCATAGCTCCAAACAGATCTAGGTATTGTATTGAGAGAGTGGTGGCTTGTAATAAAATTTGAGCAAGTGATTCTTGGTGGACGTAGCCCAAATTGGGTGAACCAACATTAAATACTTTCTCTTTGTGTTGTGTTATTTTATTCTGCACTTTTATTTGAGATCTGTAATATATTCTGCATATTAGTTTCTATTGTTGTTCTGTGAGGGATTATTCCAGATATTTTAGCCCTTATTTAGCCTAAAACCTTTTAGTCAAAGATCGTCGTGATAAACAAGTGTATTAAACAAACCAGCCAAGGATGAATCCCATCGAGTTAAAACACCAGAGATGGGTAGTTCAATCTTTGGCTTAACCTGGTACATGAAATATATATAATCATACGCCCTGATATAGATCATACAGTAACATAGGTTTTTAGTTTTGACTGCATTAAAATAAATAGAAAAGGTTGTAAACTAGAATGACTTTTGAAATGGAGAAGATCGAAATAAAACACCAATAAAATGCCTTTATCTAGATATAGTATAGGAATTCAAGATCAGTCAAGTCTGCATTTCATTTAAGATCGCAAAATCCAATTGGTTGGAACGAACTAAGTCTTGCCAATAAAAGCGCAAACAGCCATTATTTACCAACAGATGAGAGCCCAAACAAAACTTACTAATAAGTCATTGCCATCAAAGGAACTCATTTGTTGTGACATTTTATAAGATGTTACTACATCCCAATGCTGCCTTCCTAACAAAACGAAGCACCTGAAAGTACATAGAAAAGGAACGAGAAAGGCAAGCAGGAAATGTTGGCTAAGAAAATATCAAATTTTCATTGGCATGAGAATATTGGTCTATACCAAGTTCAATGATGTGAAATCTATGGGGTAGTTACCCTAACATTCGCAAAGCAACATGTCCAGGGTTGGACAGAATTCACAATATCAAAAATTAGGTAGATTTCACTATGAAGGTAGATAGTTGTTATACGTATGAAATTGCCAAGATTTTTGGCATAACTTCAAATAGCAGCCCAGAAATATTGAACTTTTGATTGGTCCATGATTTCAAAGTGCCTGAGGAAGATTGACCGATTAGCTCTCTTATTTTTCCCTATCCAGATTACGTCAACTAGATGCAAAGAAAATGGCTCATTCGTCCAACTTCAAATATGTGAGGGACAGGTCCATTCTATAAATGAGTTGATTAACCTGTTCTACAAATAGGGAAGACATAGTTCTCCTTGCTACAACTGGATAGAAATTCAAAGTACAGAGGCAACTAAGATTACAAAATGGCTTAGCATGTGTCATTTCAGTGCCAATGATTCATATGAGTTGAAAGGAACAAAATGAAGTCAGTTCGAAGAACTGTTAATCTAGCTTAAACTTTCATGGATGTCGACAATCTAGGCATTAGATATAGAAAAAAGTATGTTTGGAAAAAATATAGACGATAAAGCATGCAAAAATTTTATAAATTTGGATCTTAAAATGATTATGTAGAGCTCCTGCTTGGGACCCGACCCTGATTCAGAATATGACTATGTAGCAGTAAATATACTGGCCTTCATCAATCCTTTAGGTTGAATCAGCGCTTCTGCAAAATTTGCACCCCAGGAATTTCTTGCAAAATGAATCTGGAAAACATTCAGTGATATGTCATGAAATGCCAATTAATAAGTCTCATACAGGTGGATTCTATGCATTGGGTGAATTTGAAGATGGTTTTTGGCAATGATTCAATGGGCATCACCTTCTCTCATTCCTGGCCTTAACCCATCATTGAGAATTCGAGAGCTATATTCAAAGGTTATCTCAAAGATTTTAGTTGTGCATTTGCAACCATAATGCTTCTTTGTCAATAGATTTTTAATTTTAAAAAATGGGTTAACAGAATTGCCATCTGGGTTTACAGTAAATTCAATCTTTCCTTTAGCCATCGCTAATGGGCACATGATTTCAGTGATTATAAAGGCAGCAATAATAGAAAATGTATGATGTGGATGATAATCATCTAGTTAATTTGCAAGTGGGAAAATAAAACTGTATTTGATTTGCAATCTTGGTCAACATTTACCTATTATGTGGGGTGATATGAACTTATTTCATATTTAATTATTTGGTATTAGCATAAATAAGATTTCAGTGATTTTTGGTGCATCACCTTAACCAAGTTAGGTTTTTAATTAAATATGTATTTTCTCATGGGAAATGGGCAAGCTTGACAAGTTATGTAGGTTTTAAATAGGCCTTTGAATATTCGCCTAATGAAGTGCACTCAAACAGAGGAATAATGATGTGGACATTCACAAGAAACTCTCTACTTATTCGCAAAGTCCCATACTAATATGCCCATGTTACATCAATCACACTTGAAATGTCTCAACCCATCGAGTTGGTAGACTAGGGTCCTGTGATTAACGTGGTTTGCATCAATAGTGGCAAATATTGGTGGGACAGAAGTCTTCATTTTATTGCAGCAAGATTGACTGTGCACTTGTATCATGTAAGTTTGGGATTGTAAGAACCACTAAATTACACATTTGGTGACTCCAAAAGTAGGGGCACAATCAACTACATTTCTCATCTCCAAGCCTGGCATATTCATCATTTAAAATCCATTACAAATATGAATCAAAAATAAATGAATCCCACTTCAAAGACGGAAATTTATTCTATCACGTATTCATTCATCTTGGATCTGTCACTCAAAGTATGTTCTTCTCTATCACTTATTTAACATTTGACAATATAGGAAAGAAACCCACATTCTGCTACACGATCATATGTACCCATCGTAACAATTGCCTATTCCGTCAAATTATGATAAAATATAATGGGATTTGCATGTGCACATACATATTTTTATTTGAACATAGTTAGAGGTCAAGGGAATCAACCACAACTTAAACCCTGTTACCTCCTGTCATTCCCGACACTTCCATCTTGCTCAACATTCCCCAGGTAGGTCAAGAAGATTTAGGTTCCCACATAGTTGAAAAAAAAATTAACACATAGGATTAGTAATCAAAATAATGAGCTAGGGATTCACAATCTACAAACCTCCACTGTGCCTCTCTTATAAACACATTGGGAGGCATTACTTGTAAGTATGATAGGCAATGGGGAATTGATCGTTGGAATTTCTTATAGAGAGAGGTTGTATGGTTACCATTATTCCAACAAATTTATCATGATTTGGATGTAAAGAAATGTTCCATAAATTTCAAAAGACCTCAATGTGCAATTATTCACCTAGATTCCCACACTAATTTTCTAGTTGCTTGTCATGTAAATGGTTTCCCAGTCCATTGGTGTAGATAATTTGATCAAGAATAATTCTTGGGACTATATGGTGGATGGTGCTTGAATTTTCCACCTTGTAATAACCATTACTTGAGGTTCCAATTATACATTTTTGAATAAACTTATTACAAGTTTATCCTCCAAATCCAGATCCTAAATTATGTTTGATTTCTACAGATTTCAAGGCTGAGGAAAAGGATTTGCACAATCCTCGAATCGACCAATCTGTTATGAACCTGCACCTATTGGTAGGGTAGATTCCCCAGTTTAGAAACCCCCTCACCCTGAAATTGTCCCTCAATGTGAAGGAGACCATAGTGCTAATTAGAAATTGATACACTCCACAGAGACTTCAGGGGCTAATCTGGCAACCTTATTTAGAAAATGAGGGATTTTCTGAAATGATACTCATTTCATGTACACACTTCAAGTATTCCCTCAGGACATTGAGTACTAGCATTGAGGCAACTATTTTCTATGTCAAATGTGGTAGCATATTTTACGTGGCCCTAGGAACAAACATATTTCATATTGTATTGATTTTGCATGACATATTATGAGGGGTGCACATGATATGTCACTATGTCAGATTATTTTTGAGTGACTGCCTCTCTTGCAATGTATTACTAATCATGGGCATCACCTTTGCAATAAATGATGGTTAATTTTGTTATGTGTGTTACAAAAATTTAAAATACTTGATTTACTTATATATGTTAAATTTTTGAAATAATTGTACATTATACAAAATGTATTGGATGCCATTGATATTACTATATTATGAAGGCACACTTCATCCCGATAGCATAATGTTAGCACCATGCATACACATACATTCACAGAGGTAATTAGAATGTTAATTATGTAAAATTTTCACATACATGTTTGTGTGTGTGTGTGCGCGTGTGGCCTTATATGTGTGTTTAACTCTATTTTATCCCTTATTATAGCCTCAACTTCCTTGTGTCTGTGTGTGCATTAGTTTTTTTAGTCAAATATATGTATGTTCTTGTATGTGACCATCTAACTCACGTGATATACATGTTTGATAAATATGTTGACTTCACTAGACACCCACACCATCTTTTGCATACAAGTAGATCAAAGGTGTTGTCATTGTGATTTCATCTGAATTTTGTCATGCAACTCACTGAGGTATTCAAACAACACATAAATTTTGTTAAATTTCTCGTGTAATTCATACTATGTTAAATTACAAGTTACTAATGTCTTTCATTGTAGAATTATTAAATTATTTTAATAATGTCCTTCATTGTGTATATGCAAGAGTTACCTGCGATAGGTAGTAGCCCTGTTCATTTGATTCATAGGCATGGCAGGGTAAAAACACTAGTTCTATATTGATAAAATTAGTTAAAATATTTTCATTATATACATACATGTACTTAGTTCTATTTTCACTAATTCTGATGTTATATTTTTTGATCTTATGTGTATGTAGGGAACTTCAACCCCCTCCATTTTGACTTCGAGGGCACGGACTCCTCCATCTCGTCATCTTCGTACCCCCGTTCATACTACAAGAGCTCCCGATGACTCATCTGAGCGTGAGATGCAAATTCGGCGTGATCGACAACTTGCGGTAAGTTTGTGTATTTATGTAAATACTTTCATTCTAGCATGGTCATAAATACATGTTGAAAACATATATAAATTAAGTTTTGACAAAAAAACATTGTTTGCATTTACAGGCTCATCTACAAGCAAGTATTCAGTGGAAGAGCACTTGAAGCATGGACTCAGATGATCCAAAGTTATCTCATAGATCTCCATCTTCATCTAAGGGAGGGCCTTCTTCGAGAAAGGCCAAGAGAGGGATAGATTTTGATGAGTAGGAAATATATATGTCTTAGATGACATTGTTTTTGTATGCCTATGTGAATGGCATTATATGTACACCTATATGGAATTTGAACTTGATGATATATGACCTATTTGGGCATTTTTGTATTTATTATGCACACTAAAATACTATTTGGAACTTGATAATTTTGTATGAGACCTTACATTTCTAAGATTATTTTCGGATGAAACTAATTTGATGTGCACTTGACAATATTTAAGACATTATGGGTTATTTTTTCATTTATTGGTGATGTACATGTACTAGAATTTTCAATGTATAATATGCATCAAACTTTGGAAATTAATATTTATATAATGTATGTATATAAAGAGTTACCTAATCTGAGTAATTATTCATTCAATTTATCAATGTGTATATGTGTATTTACCTTACTTGCGCTTCTTCTTGCTCATGGTCTCTTTGTACTGGTTCTTATCTTATCATGCACTTACTACGTTCTTCTATGCTTCGTAGTTTTCCCCTATTGAAACACCCAAGAGTCATCACAATTTGATGTCTTTCATCTGTTGATATTTTGAGAATTTCTCTCCATATACATTACTCCAATGCTTGAGAATGTCTCCAGAGGCAATGACATTCTGATTCAGACTCTCAATGATTATTGATTTTCTAATCCTGTCCAATTCATGTTATTACCTTTAAATCTGTAGGCATTTCAAGTTATTTTGAAATCACATCACACCCTTCACTAGGCTTGATGACTACCCCTATCCTTTTGAAGGCACTTTTAAAACCATCCTTGGGTTTATCATAGCATATATTATCAATGAATAGAAGGTCACTAAGCCGTAGACCATCTAAATCCCATCCAAAACTAAACAAGAAATATTTATTAGGTGATTGATAACTCTCTTGTGTTCTTAGACATACCCCTATCAAATTCATTCTTAAGCCAATATAGTCATTCAAGGCTCTTAAGGGACTACGCCTAGACGAGGTAGCCCAAAAGCACGGGTAGCATAGGGAACAAAAAAAAATCCTCCACTAACATTCATGTGGCCACCCCAAGGTGTTGGCGTATTTGGTTCAGTCCCACGAGCTTTCGTTTGCAAACTACATCGTCTAGGAGCCCTACACTGACTCAGACTGCAGTATTTCACGTATTTTCAAACAATAAGACAGCGTGAGAACTGAATGGATATGGAGAAAACTGGGAGAGGCTTTCATAAAGAGCTTTAACATGGAGGTTTTGGATCTAACGAGACATCTCTACATGCCACGGAGTCTGAGAAATCACATGTCGAAGATATAACGTGTTTTGGTCTCAGGGCTCTTAAGAGACTACACCCGAACGAGGTAGCCCAAAAGCACGAGGAGTGTAGTGAACAAAAATGAAGCCTCCACTAGCATTCACCTAGCCACCCTGACATGTTGGCATACTTTTTTCAGTCCCACAAGCTACCATTTGCAAAATACAGCATCTAGAAGCCTTACATTGACTAAGAATACACTATTTCACGCGTTTACAAACAATATGACAACGAGAGAATTTAATGGAGATGGATAAAAATGTGACAACATTTTGTAGATGGACCCTATGTGGAGGTCTCGTATCTGACGAGACATCTCTAGGTGCCACGGAGTCTGAGAAATCACCCGTCGAAGATATAGCGTGTTTTGGCCTCAGGGCTCTTAAGGGACTATGCCCGGATGAGGTAGCCCAAAAGCATGGGTAGCATAGGGAACTAAAACAAAGCCTCCACTAGTGTTCACTTGGCTACACCGACATGTTAGCATATTTGGTTTAGTCCCATGAGCTTCCATTTGCAAAATACAACGTCTGGGAGCCCTATACTGACTCAAACTACAGTATTTCGTGCATTTGCAAACAATAGGACAGCGAGAGAACCGAAAGGATATGGAAAAAACTAGGTGAGTATTTCATAAAGGGATTTAACATGGAGATCTTGGATCTGACAAAACATCTCTAGGTGCCATGGAGTCCGAGAAATCACCCGTCTAAGATATAGCATGTTTTGGCCTCAGGGCTCTTAAGGGACTACACCCAAACGAGGTAGCCCGAAAACACATGTAGCACAGGGAACAAAAAAAAGAATCATCTATAATTTATCTAGCTAACCTGATATGTTTACATAGTTGGTTTGGTCCCACAAGCTTCCGTTTGTAAACTATAGCGTCTGGTAACCGAACACTGACTCAGACTATAGTATTTTACATGTTTGCAAATAATAAGATAGTGAGAGAACCAAATGGAGATGGAAAAAACTGTGAGATAATTTCGTAGAGGGCCTCAAAATGGAGGTCTTGGATCTGACAAGACATCTCTAGGTGCAACAGAGTCAAATAAATCACCCGTTGAAGATATAGCGTGTTTTTGCCCTCAGGGCTCTCAAGGGACTACACCTAGACGAAGTAGCCTAAAAGCACTGGTAGAGTAGGGAACCAAAAAAAATCCTCCACTAGCATTCATCTGGCCACCCTAACATGTTTGCGTAGTTGGTTCGGTCCCATGAGCTTCCGTTTGTAAACTATCACGTTTGGCAGTCGTACACTGACTCAGACTGCAGTATTTCACGCATTCGCAAATAATAGGACATCAAGAGAACTAAATGGATATGGATAAAACTGTGAGAGGATTTTGTAGAGGGCCTTGACATGGAGGTTTCAGATCTAATGATACGTCTCTAGGTGCCATGGAGTTTGAGAAATCACTCGTCGAAGATATAGTTTGTTTTGGCCTCAGGGATCTTAAAGGACTACACCCGAACGAGGAATACCAAAACAAAGCCTCCACTAGCGTTCAAATGGCAACCCTGACTTGTTAGCATAGTTGGTTTGGTCCCACAAGCTTCTGTTTGCAAACTATAGCATCTAGCAACCCTATATTGAGTCAGACTGCAGTATTTTACGCATTTGCAAACAATGGGACAGTGAGAGAACCGAATGGATATGGAGAAAATCGTGAGAGGATTTCATATAGGGCCTCGATGTGGAGGTTTTAGATCTAACAAGACATCTCTAGGTGCCATGGAGTCTGACAAATCACCCATTGAATATATAGCGTGTTTTAGCCTCAGGGCTCTTAAGAGACTACGTCCGAACGAGGTAGCCCGAAAGCACAGGGAATGTACGGATCCAAAAAATGTCTCCTCTAGTGTTCACCTGGCCACCCCAATGTTTTGTCATAGTTGGTTTGGTCCCACAAGCTATCGTTTGTAAAATACAGCATCTAGCAGCCTTACACTGACTCAGACTACAATATTTCACGCGTTTACAAGCAATATGACAGCGAGAGAACCGAATGGATATGGATAAAACCACGATAGGATTTTGTAGAGGGCTTACACATGGAGGTATCAGATCTGAGAAATCACTCGTTGAAGATATAGCATGTTTTGGCCTCAAGGCTCTTAAGGGACTATGCCCAGACGAGGTAGTCCGAAAGCATAGGTAACATAGGGAACCAAAAAAAATCCTCCACTAGCGTTCACCAGGCCATCTGGACGTGTTAGCCCAGATGGTTTGGTCCCACAAGCTACCGTTTGCAAAATACAGCATCTAGTAGCCTTACACTGACTTAGACTACACTATTTCGATTGTTTGCAAACAATAGGATAGCGAGAGAACCGAATGGAGATGGAGAAAACCGCAAGAGGATTTTGTAGAGGGATTCAACATGGAGGTTTTGTACATTACGATACGTCTCTAGGTGCCACAGAGTCTAAGAAATCACCCATCGAAGATATAGCATGTTTTGGCCTCAAGGCTCTTAAGGGACTACGCCCAGATAAGGTAGCCTGAAAGCACAGGGAGCATAGGGAACCAAAAAAAAGCCTCCACTAGTGTTCACCTGGCCACCCCGATGTTTTGGCGTAGTTGTTTTGGTCCCACAAGATTCTGTTTACAAACTATAGCATCTAGAATCCCTACACTAACCCAAACTACAATATTTCACGTCTTTGTAAATAATAAGACAGAGAGAGAACCAAATGGAGATGGATAAAACCACGAGAGGATTTTGTAGAGGGCCCCAACATGGAGGTCTCAAATCTAATGAGACATCTCTAGGTGCCATAGAGTTTGATAAATCACCCATCAAATATATAGCATGTTTGGGCCTTAAGGATCTTAAGGGACTATGCCCGAATGAGGTAGCCCGAAATCACGGGTGGAGGAAACCACCAACATTCAATGATTTTTCCACATGATGCAACTATGTAGACTATGAAGTTAGTTTTTTTGGGGAGACCACCAATGTTCTAACTGTTCATTTTGAAAGAATGAATATCTTCAATCAAACAAAGAATGAAGAACCTGAATTTTTTTGGACATTACAAAAGGTTGTTTGTGCCCAAAAAGAAGCCAAAGGTCATATAAATTTTTAGTCTTCAACTTTAGATTGCAATGAACATCATGAAGAAAAATAATTAGGTGAAGATGTCACTATGATTCAAGAAGAAATGGCTCCTGAATGTCATAGAGAGTCAATTTGATTACCCAAAAACATCTTGAAGAACTTAAAGAGAAGATACGAGTAGAAGAAAAGGAAAAATGGGTAGTGTGGAAGGATCACAACTTAACTTGAATGGAAGATCTATGTGATGTTGTCAATAGAATAATGGATAATATTAAGGACAATATGTCAAGTTGATTATTTATATTAATCCGAGCTGCTTCAACTTCACAAATCAAACCAGGTAGTTCTAAAAGTAGCATACTAGCAAGAAAAACTGTAATGAAGTATTGATAATTGAGACTGAAACTTGTTTAGAATTGTAATTTATTTCTTGATTGAGCATTAACCCATAGTTTCTTTTTTGAAGGAAGAAATTCATTTTATATGTGAGAAATAGAATGTTGATTTAGTTTATTACTCTGATTATTTAGGTTAGATTTTTGTAGTCGTTCAATGAAATTTTGAATCTCTTCAGTACTAACATGGAAAAATTGTCAGGGCGCTATGAAAGCCTCACGTAGTTTTATCCATATCCATCTGGTTCTCTCGTTGTCCTAATGTTTGCAAACGCACAAAATAGTGCAGTCTAAGTCAGTGTAAGGTTGTCAGATGCTATATTTTGTAAATGGCAGCTCATGGGACCAAACCATATGGGCCAACACATCCAAATTTATTGGTGAATGCTAGTGGAGTCTTCGTTTTGTTTCCCTACACTCCCCGTGCTTTCGAGCTACCTCGTCTAGGCGTAGTGCCTTAAGAGCCCTGAGGCCTAAACACGTTATATCTTCGACAAGTGATTTCTCAGACTCCGTGGCACTTAGAGATATCTCATCAGATACAATACCTCCACGTTGGGGCCCTCTATGAAATCATCTCGTGCTTTTATCCATATCTATTTGGTTCTCTCATTGTCCTATTGTTTGTAAAGGCACGAAATAATGCAGTCTGGGTCAGTGTATGGCTTCCAGGCACTATAGTTTGCAAATGGAAGCTCGTGGGACCAAACCAACTATGCCAACACATCAGGGTGGTCAGGTTAACACTAGTGGAGGATTTTTTTTGGTTCCCTATGCTCTTTGTGCTTTCAGGCCACCTCGTCTAGGTGTAGTCCCTTAAGAGCCCTAAGGCTAAAACACACTATATCTTCGATGGGTGATTTCTCAGACTCTATGGCACCTAAAGATGTCTCGCCAGATCTAAGACCTCCATATCGTGTCTCTCTATGAAAGCCTCTAGCATTTTTCTCCATCTCCACTTGGTTCTCTTGTTGTCCTATGATTTGTCAACGTGCAAAATACTGCAGTCTGAGTCAGTGTATGGCTGCCAGACGCTATAGTTTGCAAATGGAAGCTCGTGGGACCGAACCAACTACGCCAACACATCAGGGTGGCCAAGTTAACACTAGTAGAGGTTTTTTTTTTTACCTACGCTACCCATGCTTTCAGGCTACCTTGTCCAGGGGTAGTCCCTTAAGAGCCTTGAGGCCAAAACATGCTATATTTTTGGCAGGTGATTTCTCAAACTCCGTGGCACCTAGAGATGTCTTGTCAGATCCGAGACCTCCATGTTGGGGCCCTCTACAAAAACCTCTCGTGGTTTTCTCCATCTCCATTCAGTTCTCTAGTTGTCCTACTATTTGTAAATGCGTGAAGTAATGTAGTCTGAGTCAGTGTACAGTTGTCAGACGCTATAGTTTGCAAACTGAAACTAGTGGGACCAAACGAACTATGCCAACAGGTCAGGGTGGCTAGGTGAATGCTAATGGAGGATTTATTTTGGTTCCCTACACTACCCGTGCTTTCGGGCTACCTCGTCTGGGCATAGTCTCTTAAGAGCCTTGAGGCCAAAACATGTTATATCTTCGACGGGTGATTTCTCGGACTCCGTGGCACTTAGAGACGTATCGTTATATATGATACATCCATGTCAGGTCCCTCTACGAAATATTCTCTTAGTTTTCTCCATCTCCATTCGGTTCTCTTGATGTCCTACTGTTTGCAAACCAACGAAATACTACAGTCTGAGTCAATGTAAGGTTGTCCATTGCCAATCACCTGAATAATATAGGTGGTTCATACAATATAGGTGGTGAAATGAGAATTTTAATAAAATATTTTTACAATATAGGTGGTGAAATGAGAATTTTTGTTTGTTGTTCCTTTCTAATATTTAATTTCTCTTAGCTTCACTTGGCTTCGAGAATAATAAATTCTCTACTATCAGTGCTTACCATGTGAAGGTGGAAGTTTTTTTGGCAGCACTAACCTACATAAACATGTTAGTAAGCAATTAAATAGAATTTTAAATCATACAAAATTTTTAAAAAATCATTTAAGTAAATATTCAAATTAAATTCATAAAGAACATACCTTTACAAATTCAATCCAATGAGCTGTAAAGATAAACTCTATTCTTGACAATAGCAAGAATTGCTTCATGATCTGATTCACGAACCTTCCACAGATTCTTGTTTGATGGTTGGCCTTGATATTTGTTCAATTTAATATTTGTTGCAAGGACCAAATATGAATAGTGAAGTATCTTCCAATCTACTTCATAGTTTTCAAACAACCAAATGTTTGATTTTTTATAGGATATTGTCAAAGGCAAGTTCCAGTGACTACCATTGACCCAGTGGGATACTCAAGGTCTTCACCATCAATGACTGTGGAAGTTAATTTTTTTCCCCTCTACACAATGAGACAAGAAGTAGTTTGTTCCCTAATCGTTAAATTTTGTCGCAATAACTGCAAAAACGTGCCCTATATATCACTAAGTAAAACTATTCAGTCAATTTAAAAATACATTAAGAGTTGACCATTTAATAATTTATAAATCTAAAACATGGCATGTACATATATGTATGTACCTTGTTGCACTAAAATAAAGACTTGGTCAAATTCAGGTGATGTTGCCATTTGATTTGAAGACCCTGCAAGTTTTAATGCTCGTGAAACTTAATGTGTGTCGAGTGGAATTAGAGGTCTACAAGTCCATTCATCCACCCACTACTGTGACTCACATTCATTCCACACAAAATCAATGCATGATATACAAAAACATGTCATGAACCTAGTATAAATAGTCCAAACATTTACATTTAAACTACGGAATGAGTGCATATCACTTGATCCTACAACTGTCATAAAATCTTCAAAGTTTTCCAGATGTTGTTCCTCTATCAACCAAAAATATCTACAAACCATTGATCTCTCTTAAGATTCATGGCCCATATTCTTGACACACCAATTACTCTTCTCTTGTGATTGCTCTTTTCACACATGCTCCTGCACCATCATGCTCTCCTTTTCCATGCCCTGCCTCAGTAAAACTCCATATATGTTGTACATTTGTTTCTTTATGCATCATGTTTAGCCAATAAAACATCCGAGCATTCTTGAATTGTGATGTGCAGTTGTCCGACCAAATGTAATGTTGATGGAAACTAATGTTCCTCTCATTCAAGTTTGCATAAAACACCTGGAAACACCCTTGTACATATTCTGTAGAAAGTGTCCGATCATCACTGATGTAGAAATTATACTCTCTTAATATTTTTTGATCTTGCTCAGTGCTTTCACGAAAGTGCATGAATGTTATCTGCACGAAAATCGAAACTTATATTGAGTTATAATATTGAGACTGAACCTCCATTTGTGGCTGCAATGTGTAATTCTCTATGAATTCAACTACTGAAACAATAGTACCAAGTGGGAATGTGTCCTTACTTAACTTGAGTTTTTCATCTAACCATCGAGCTCTATGTGTGTGCCTTGCATACTCATAAAAAATTTTCTCTCTGAATTTGACCATATATTCTGATACAGGTAATTATTTTCTAACAAGCTCACACTTCTTAGATTTTTTTCCATCTTTTAATTAATATGCCACTGATTTATATTTGGTGAAATCAACCAATTTTTTTCCTATTGAATATATGTACTCTCCTCATGGATACAACTTTTCAGATTTGGCAAGCCACCACATACATTGCACATTCCATCCAAAGATGCTTTGTTATGCAAAAATTGTCTTGATGATTTTTCACAAAATATTTTCGGATAAATTCCCTCGAAGATTTTGGTGGGAAATTTAATCCACTCCTACAACATGATATTAGTATGCAAAACATGACTTATTTGACAAAAAAATCATAATGCATTGAAAATTCAACATGATGCCTGCAACAACAAGTGGTATGTGAGTGATTGATATTCACATAAAAGGGTTTTCTCATTTCAAAAAATCTTTGGCTAATGTTAATTTATAGATTTTCATTCTTAAACTTAGAGAACAATTGTGTTTGAGTCATATCTAAGAAATGTTTTTCACATGATTCACAATTACGAGAACATGTTCTTCCTTTTACCGTATATCTTCTATTCAGATGAACACCCTTATGCTCTTATTCCAAAAGTTTACAAGTAATTCTTTTAAGAGTATTAGATGTATTCATTGTCTTTATGTTGGAAGTCTACTAGAGAATTCCCATTATTCAGTGTTATTGGACTGATTTAAGACGTCTTATGTTTCCCAATTTATTTCATTAGTATTTTTTGTTTAGCTTCAAAGCACTGCTTGTTTTTCTAATCAAGTGTTTATTAACTGTTTTATCACTTACTATACATATTAGTAAGTGCACATCATGTAGCATTACTATATGCTTGGTGTGTCTTTTTCCACCTACAATTTGGTATGTTTTATGTGTGTTTTCAACAATTCCAAAGACGCATTTTGATCAACAAAATTAGATGTTCTTAACCCCAAGGTCTTCATTATAGGTCTCATCTTAATTAATTTCATCCCAATGAAACAAATAATTGACATCTTTTTTTGTCATTTAAATTCTCAAAGTAAGGTATCCCAAGAACGATTTCACTAGTTTTTCTTCTCGCATTTCTTTCAGACATTTTGTTAGGCATTAATTTTATAATGTTTTCATCAATTTCAATTAAGTGAATTGGTTTTCTTCACAAAATGGAAGGAGGTTTTTGCTTAGAGGTGAAGATTCATTTACAAGGTTACTTTCTTCATTACAGTGTTTTCATACAAATTTCAAGGTTAACATTTAGATTCTTAGGTAAGGGTTCAACAATTGGATTCATATCAATTTATTCATCCATACCAACATTATCATTCAATTCAATATATTATTCATTGAAAAATCATTATTCATTGCTAAATCATTTCTTCGATTAAAAATGCATTAAAATCACCTACAATTTTCTAATACATTAGCTACATTTGATATAGCAGATGTACCTTGCCCTGCTTGATGTTTTTGGGGATTCTCTTCAATCTTCCATCTCTTCTCTTTCAATTGCTTCGGTGTCTTTTTCTTTACTTTCCTCTTGTTCTTAGCTTGACGTTTATTTCCCATGATTAGAAAAAATCAATTAGTGTGGTGGGCGACAAAATGAACTACTAAAAAATTGTACAAGAATGTAGAGAAAATTGCAGACAAAACAAAATGTTTGTACAAATTCCCGTGAAAGAGATGAAATTTGAACATTGAGGGTTGCACAATATATAAACAAAGAAAAACGCGTACGCATTTTTTATTTTCTCTTTTTCCAAGCCATGCCTCAACGCTTGGTATCTGGTTTGGATCCCCAAGCCTAAGGCATGGCCCTGTACAAACACAAAAAAACAATGTGTTTTTGCAAGAAAATGTAAAAATGTCACTTCCTCTATGATAAATCAAAATAAAACAATCGATCCATTTTTTTAAAATTATACCATGACGTAGAGTAGAGTTTCTTCTTTCTAAAAATATAATTTTTCAAATTTTTCTAACTAATATAAGGTTTCCATATTATTTATTTTCTAACTGTGCCTTTTTATAGCTATTTTTTTGAAGGTGTAAATATGTCTATCTTTCATGGTGTATCTTTTTTTGGGTGATCAAAAGGTTTAAAAAATATCAGGTATACTAACCCAAACTAGGCATAATTCTAATTCTACATATTCAATAAAAAATCCCAATATTTTGAGGTATTTTTTGAGGGGGTTAGGGGGGCACGGTCGGAGCTTTGTTATTTTTCAAAACATAAAATTTATGTACTAGAAAAAGCATAAATAAACAAAATATTCGCTATAAAAATATTAAAAAAATGGAGCCCAAACTAGATGCTCCTAGTTATCTTTCTACCAAAAGGTTTTCAAAAATACTAAATGGTGCTCGAAAAATGGTGGGGGCAATAAAGTCACTCTATTATGTTTTTAAAAAAATAGGAGCATCTGTTGGTATTTTAGTTGTTTGACCCACTTAAACTTATATATTTTCAATTAAATTTAGTAGCTTAGAAATTAGACTCAAAATGTTATGATTCATATTTGATACAACATCTTCCAATTTTGAGTGTTACTATTTTCAAAAAACTCGTACAAGTTGAATTTATTTTTAATTTTTTAGAAAAATGCGTCCACTTAAGACCCCCCTTTTTACCCCCCAACTTGGTGCACTTACCCTACACATTATAGGTCTCATTTTTCAATAGATTTGGTGGGCATGTAAACATTACCCAATTGAATCTAATTGAGTATTAGTTACATTATGGAAGTGATCCTTATTTCAGGAATTTCCAAGAATTTTATTGTCAATGGGATTTTAACATCTAGCATTTTATTTAACAAGGATGGCTTTTAATTTTTCATTGATCAATTAAGTGCTGTGAATATGGTGCCCTACACAGACAGCGGTCCTGTGACCGCCGCCCTACATTGGGGGTCACTTCATCGACCGTTGCTCTAAATGTTGCACACCGGATTCTGAAAAAGATTCATGTTTCTTATTCATAGGGCGGCAGTTTTGTTCTTAGAAAACCGAACCTTTCAAATAATGCATATTTTAACAGTTTTCAATTTAAGATGGTTTTAAATCCAATAATTATTTTGAACTAAGGTGTGTTCCATTCATTGGTTGCTAGATTGATAATATATTTAGTTCCATAACTCCAAATTACAAATGCATCGTAGATTTTTTCCATTCAATCATACAATCTTCTATAATATTCATGAAATGTAAATTTTCTTTATCATATTTTTCTTAAAGTTTAAATTTGTGCCATTTTAACCATAAATACAAATCCACTTGTAAAATAACCTGGGGGTGTTTGAAAGTTCAAATTCTAAAAAATCGTATGTCAATGTACAATGTGTACAATCTTTTCAAAATATATGAAGATGAAAATGACACAAAGAGGAACCAAATTGGGATGTTGAAGAGGATTTACTAATTTCTTACATTCATAAGGAAGTATGATTTATTACATTTTTTGAAAATGCAGGAAACATTTTATAATAAAAATGAATATTAAATTATAAATGGCTTGCATTCTTGAAAAAAAAAATCGAATAAATATTTAACTTTAAGTATTAATTGAGGATAACCCGTAAATACTCTATAATATTCTATACACTGGAAGTCATAGATAATTTCCATTAAATATGAATGCGAGACTCTTTTAAGGTGGTAGTAATAATCAAAATATATCTTACAGAAAAAAAATAATGTTATCATGGAAGCAGTAGAAACCATCTTAATCTTCCTTCGTTTACAAATCCAATATTTTGTTTTCATGATAATATCAAATATTATAAAAACCTAAACGAGGATCACATATTTTTGTTAGCTATACATCGAATTCAATTGCATGGTTTTTATATTGGAATTTGCAAGAATACAATGTAAAAATATCAAATACTCCCGATTTAATGGGTGTTTGTGATTAAATGGATAGTGTTCTACATTTCACTTAAGGAATACATCAAGCATAAAAGTACACATAGCATTATTTTTACAGAAATCTTGTATGCAAAATGACATGAAAACATCTACATATAAATATTTTTAAAGAATCAGTATATCTGTTGTAATTTTTAATGAAAGATAGGGCCACCGAGAGTAGATTTGTAGATCTCTAATGATCATTTCTCAAATCTGCATAAGATATTTTGATTAAAAAAGGAAGAATTTTCTAATAATCTATTGAGCCATAAAGCTTTGACTATTTGATTGAGCTTGTAAAAAAATGGTGATTAAAGATGAAAGGGAGAAACTTATCCCGCTAATTCATTCACCACTACCTTTGGACCATTACAACTTTAGTTTCAGTAAACACCTCGGTCATATTATTTTTTATTTGAAAAAAATAGCTTTTCACTACTTTGCCATGGATAAATATGTTGAATCATGGAAATTCGGTATTCATTTTTTTTTTGGGCAATCAATAGAAACTCATAGTTCACACCCTCAAATTGTTGCTTATCAACTTTATAATGTGAGTATATTTTTTGTTATACCCTTTATAGTTGTAAATATTTAATGATAACTACTTATTTAGAAAATGAAATTATAAACAATCTAAATTCCGTAAATAGAATTTATAATAGGTCAAATTCATGGAAAGTTATATGCTCAAAGAAATAGGATGAAATATTTTATCGTGTAACTAAACGCAACTTATATCATTAAATTTGTGTTTGTTCACAAATTATTATATATTGAGATATAATGTTTTGGGTTGTTAAAACATGAATAAATTTATTCTCAAACTTTTTATTTTTCTAAAGAATTATCCAAAATAAAATAAAGGCTATAGAATGTGGACAATCCACATAAATTAAGTATTAATATCACACAATTGTAGAATATTTATACCATATTTATAAAATCTATCATGCTTTCGTGTTGATAATAGATTATTTCCACAAAACATATGTTTAAAGATAAAACTATAGATAGAGATAAACATGTTCTAGTAATTCAAATTATTCAAATTAAATATCAGGTGTGTATTGTATCCAAAATTAGAATTTTGTTTATTTATTTATATTATTAAATTGTATCTACATTTTGTGAGTTTTACACAATGAGATAATTTAAGTGTGTTGAATTGTCACAATTTTTATTTCTAAAAGATTTAATGAATATATACTTTTCCCGTTAAATTATATATTGTGTTAAAAATAAAATGAGACTTATATTTGGAAGACTTGATATTACAATATCCATTACTTCAAGTACAATTCAAATGAGATCCCTGTTTTCAAAATCAGGATGTTGAAATGGGGCATAATATCTTCAAAATAAAATTTGGATATTTTGATATTTAACAATTTTAAATTTGACTTTTATGAAGTAGCGGAAATATTTTTCAAAACACGAGGAAAATGTGATTTTTACACAAAAAATTCAAGAATGTAGATCTTTAACAAATCTAAAATGTGACTTTAATGAAATTGTGGAAAAGTCATTATTTTGTTTTCTAGAAGTTAAACCATTTAACATTGATAATTTCCAATAACATGATTTTTTTGTGAATAACAATGTGCACAAATTAGTCTAGTTCTAGTAGTGCCCTCTTACTAACATAAAGGTTGATTAATTGTAACAATTATGGCTCTGATCTAATTGGGATACACATATCTTAGATTTACCTTTCATGGAAATAAATTTTGAAATGAAAATATATTAGATTTTAACTGCAATTTTGTACTAATAGGAAATAAATTCACAAGAAGTTTTTGTGCATAACATCGATGCCTACTCCATTAGATTGTGGAGTACTCTCCTTTTGGCGTGTAACTGATTAATTTTAAATCAACTAACAAAAATACAGACACAAAGAAATTTACATTGGATAAGTTTAAGCCAAAAATATAAGAGGAAAAAGTTGACCGACATTGATATTACTCTGATTTTTCTTATTTTGGATTGGAGCCATAGACATATTATCATATTGATCTTTAGACATTGATAGATGGACATTGTTATATTTGATTAGCTTATTTGATAGACAATATGGATGTTTTAGATTTATGACATGATGTGATTTACAGGATGGATTATATGCATGGATTGACATATTAGTATTTGATGATCTTGAGCTACTACTGTACTGACACATTGGATTTGATATATAGATGTTGCTAGATGATTTAGTTGGTTTTGTGATCTTATTGCTAATTGATAAATTGATAAAATCGAAATATTTAGAATTGTGAACAATTGGTGAATTACTTAATTTTAGCGATGGTTTAGTTATGATATTGATGATGTGAATTGATATGTATATGTGTGCATTTTATTATCTTGATGTCGTTAATATGGCCACGAGGCCAGAAAGGTATTGTTTTGATTTTTGCAGGCATTTGCAACACAACAAACAAAAGGGGATAGGAGACCAACAATGAAGGAATTTGGGGTATTGGCAACAGGTCACCTTGGCAACTAGTGTAAATGTATGATGTTATTGTTGTTAGATTTTAGGAGGTCCCCATTGGGGGTGGCCTCAAATGTGACCTTGGGTAAATTGTGGTTTTCCCTTTTTGGTTTTATTTATTTGTGAGTAATTGTATTTTTGTTAGTATTGTGAGTCACTTTTATTATTGTTGTTAAGTACTCCATTTAAGTTAATTAGACTTGATTAATTAGTGTAATTTAGGATGTGACAAAAGGGGGTAATTAATGTGAGTAGGTAGTTCTTGGTTTGTGTTGGATTTGAAAGGGATTTTATTGATTTTGAGTGGTGTGTACTCAACCTTGCATGTAAATTTCGGATTTTGACTTTCAAGCCAATTTTGGAGGCTTGTGGGACAAGTTAAGCTTGTCCCACACCTCTTAAATTCACCCACCCACTATGCCTATGATGTGAGGGGATTATTTTAGGCCTTTTGTGTGTTTTAATGGAGAAAAAGAGAAATTAATTGCACTTTTCTTACAAGAGTCTTTAATTGTGTCCTTTAGGGGTGTGGGTTTGGGTTTGAGTGTGTAAGAGGGTTGTCATTCCCTCAACCACCAATTTATTGTGCTTTGGGATTTGGGTTTGACCTTGTGATGTGGAATGGAGGAGAAATGATGTGGCATCCTACATGGAGCCACATCACCTCTCTCTCCTCTCTTTTCTATTTATTCTAATTTGTTTGAGGATTTGGGGGTTACTTGTTTTATTTTTGGACTCTTGCATTTGGAGGAGCTTGATTTGGAGTTTTGTTGGAGCTTGGAGTTGGATTGTGATTGCTTGGACTTGGAAAAAGGTTGGAACTTTCTTGTGGATTGGAAACTCTTGCAATGGAAAGGTAGGGTCTTCACCCATGTTTTCTTTTGCTATTTTGTTGTGCATATGTTTGTGAATGAATGGTTGTTGCATGTGTGATTTTGGGAAGTAGAATGGCCCTTAGGTTGTGTAGGAGAAAATGGAAAGGGAGATATTTTGGAGGGAGGCATAAGAGTTTTTATTGGGCATTTTAGGAGGGAGTTGGGTTGGGGTGTCCCACCTTGTGATAAGTAAAATTTGTGCTTATCTTGTTGTCTTATTGTGGGAGGCATAAGAGTGAGGGAGGCATAAGAGTTTTTTTTCTTGGAGGGAGGCATAAGAGTTATTTTTCTTAGAGGGAGGCATAAGAGTTTTGTGGGTTGTGATTGAGTTCTTGGAGGTTTTAAGGTGGGCACCCAAACCCTTGGGAGGCATAAGTAGATCCCCATGTTCCTTTCTCTTTCTTGGCTTGAGTTTAGAGCCTTTGTGTTGGGAAACTTGTTGTGTTGATTGTTATTTTTGGTTGTTCTTTATTGTGTTGAATGTCTTGATTTGAATGTGAATTGTGGAAGCCTTGTTAAGTTGTCCAATGGTTGTCTTATACCCCTCATTGCTTCATTGTTGGGGCTCAGGGGGCCAATGAGGAAGAAGGTTTCTCTTCCTCATTGGATTATTGGTTGGGTGGAGAGTGTTGCCTACTCCCCTATTTTGGTTGTTGTGTTTGAACTTTGGGAAGAAGGTGGAGCTCAAGTGAAGAATGGTCTTAGTAGCACTTGGAGAAAAGAAGAAAGATCCCTCTTTGTAAAAAATTTACCATGTTGTCTCCATTTGAATGGAGGGCTTGTAACTTGCATTTTTAAGAATTTCAATCTCTTGTAAATATGTTGAGAAATAGTTGATTTGTATTGAGATCTCAAAATGTATGTGTGTTGGAAAGTAAGCAAAAGAATTTGTATTTGTTACTATGAATATTACTTCATTTTGTAAACTTTACTAAGAATGTATTGAATGAAAACTTGTATTTTAAATATGTTGTTTCTTGTAAAATGAAAGGCTTGTATTAGTAAGATGAAATAAGAACTTTGAAATGGCTTGGAAATGCAAATGAAATTTTCTCCATCCAAGCTTGCATACAACTTAAATATTTTCCTTAAAAGTGTGATAAAATCATTCTAAGAGGATTGGTAGTCTTGTTGAAAATACACTTGTATTGAAAATGGTTGTCATTTACTTATTATGTTGAAGAAAGGAAATAGTTTCTTATTCCTTATTGAAAAGAAAGTATATTGGGAAATATGAAGTTTTTGTTACATTTCTTGTTATATTGAAGGAAAGAATAGAGAATGAGTTGATGTTATGTAATTTGAGTATGAAACTAGAAATGTTATCAATCTAGAAACCAATGAATGGAAGACACCTTAGTTCAATTTATTATTGCTTTAAAAAACCAACTTAAGTTGAAAACTGTTAAAAAAATGCATTGTTTGAAGGTTTATTTTCGGGAACAGAACCACTACCCTGTGCAGAGCGGTTGTTTCAGAACCATCCACCCAACACAGAGCAGTGGTCAATGAACCAAACCCCAGGTAGGGTGGTGGTCACAAGACCACCGGCTCTGCATAGGGTGGTGGTTTCGTCACTTTCGACGGAAAAATAAAATTCGTCTATAAAAAAGAACTCAGATTTAAAATTAAATGAAATATAAGCTTAAGACCATTAAAAGGAAACCTCCAACAACTAGAAATGAATTGAATTTAAGTGTTTAAGCTCTCCAATCTCTTTATGGCACCCACATGTGTAAAATTTGTAGATTTAATGAAATGGGGTTTTCCCCAATTGTTGAACTCAAAAAAAAAAAAAAAAAATGTTTCCATTAAATAACAAAACAGATCCATTGTAGGATCTCTACATTAAACAAATGAGAAATATTACAATAGTAAAATATTTTCAACTAAAACAAATAAATTTTTCCCATGGTTACACTTCTTGCTCTCATGGCTCCTCCTCCTTCTCCTCCCAAAACCTGCAAAACAAAAATGAGAAAATAAGCCAAAATAATGAATAAGAACACTCCATAAAGATGATTAGGGTTAGTTTGAAATCCCTAAGATCCTAGGGTCCATATTAAATCCATCTAAGGGTTGTGATTCATCCCTACAAAATTTAGGTGAGAATTAGATGGGAATATGTTTTAAGTGAAATGCATGTATAACTTGTGAATGGGGCCTCTTAAGGGGTGTTAGAAGAAAGTTAAAATGTAACCTTAATGTTTAGTTGGTGACTTTTAAAATAAAAATCCCTTGACTCTTGTAATTAATTAAATCAAATTTACTCAAGGTAACTAGACAATGTTTATTATAGGGATTAAATTTATTTGATCTTAATTTTATGGGAGGATATGTTTAGACTTAGTCCTAGAATAATAAATTAATGAATGACATTATAACTATGTTACTAAACTAAATAAAGATTGTAACAAGGAAATTTTAAGCCCGAGCTAAGGAATTAAATAATATTAATTAATTGTTAACTAAAACAAATAAATTATTAACTAAATAAATTAAATCTAGTTGAAGGTTACCCCATTGCAACCGGTTTTAACAAAAAAAAATATTCCATAATTTTTCAAATCTAACTATTGGGTTGTCTTGGGTTTTGTGCAAGAAATTTGTGGGCGTTACACTTGGTATCAGAGTCTTGGGTTCAATGCTTGGACCCTTGGGCACACTTGAAAAAAAATCAAATAGTTAACCTAGTACAACCTACAACTAGATCACACAACTTTGCATGATATTTTAAAACGTAGAAAACCTAGAAAACTGAAACAAAACCTAGAATGGTAAACTAACTCCCATCTTGATTTATGTATGAGGTGTGAATCAGAAGAGGTGATTTTCCACATGGAGTTAGATATACCACCTCCAGAGTAGGAAGTGGCCGCTATACTACCACAGATACTACAGACATTGCAGGATGTCAATGCAGCTATACGAGGTGGAGCAGTTGGGGCACGACCTAGCCAGTGTGATAGGGAGCCATCACATGAGGCTCAACACCCTTTGAGGCACAATGATGAGCATAGGGAAGAGAAATCCCACATGGAGTTAGCTAGAGAAGACTCACCTCAGAGGGGACATGGAGATAGGGTTTCAGGACACAGAGACAGATCTAGGAGCCCTAGGCCGAGGGATGAGCATGCAGAGAGACCTAGGGGTCAACAATCATCAGCTACAAATCATATCAAGGATATCCTAAAGCTACACCCATCTCATTATTCTGGCGATACAAGAGGTTTTTAGGTAGAGGCTTGGTTAGTGAGCTTGAGCGGGTGCTTCAAGATTTTCCCATGTACTAGCAACACGAAGGCTCGTGTTGTGATTCATCTTCTGAGGGATGGAGCAGGTGTCTGGTGGAGGACTGAGGAGAAGAAGCTCCACATAGACTCAGAGACAGTCACTTGGGAGCTCTTCGAGGAGTTTTCAGGAGCAGATACATATCTAGGAGGTTTATTCAGCAGAGGATAGATGAGTTCCATGACCTGCGTCAGGCATCCATGACAGTAGCAGAGTATGAGAGTCAGTTTCTAAACTTGCTTCAGTATGTCGACTACATGCAGGATGAGCAGGTTAGGATTCACAGGTTCATCATGGGCCTGAACTTGGATTTGGGAGGTGCAGTATGCATTCATTGTCCACAGACCTTAGCTGAGGCCATTGAGAAGGCCTACATTGCAGAGGAGACCAGGGGGAAGACACAACAGGCCAGAGATAGAGTGAGGAGCCATATTCAGTAGATGTAGGATAGTAGGTCAAGGGGGTCAGCTCCTCCTCCTCGTGGTGGACATGGTTCTGCACAGTCTTCATTCAGGCCACCACAATAACCACCTCAGCAGCAAAAATAGACTCATCCACCGTTTAGACCTCCACAGAGATTTGACACTCAGAGGGGATGAAGTATGGGGCCTCCCCTAGGGGTCCCATCAGGACACATGGAGCACCTAGAGCTCAGTCAATAGGAGCTCATCAGTAGTGACCACAATAGTCCATAGCAGGATCATCAGGATCCATGACACAGACCACTAGAGTACCTGCTGGAGCCACATCTCATTGGAGGGGACCAGGTAGTTGTTATGGATGTGGTGTACTTGGACATCATTAGAGAGAGTGCCCACAAAACCCTAATAACAAGGGTAAGGCACCAATTTCAGAGCCTACAGTTGGTGACATGGGACATAGCCATCAGATCTATGCAGCAGGTCGAGAACCACCAGGAAGAGCACCAGGGAATAATGATTGAGACTACATGTAGCATTGGTGATATCCCTACCTCTATTCTATTTAATTCTGGCTTGTCTAATTCTTTTATCACAACATCTTTAGTAGAGAATGCATGCTAGTGGTGGTAGTTAGGTAGGGCCTTAGTTGGGATGTTGAGATGGCTTCTGGAGCCAAGCTCTTAGTAGAATCCTTAGTTAAGGAGTGCGTAGTGGACCTAGGACCCTTCACCACTACCTTGGATCTTCGTATCCTTCCTTTGGGTTCTTATGGAGTTATCTTGGGCATGGATTGGTTATCTACACACATAGCTAGAGTTGATTATTACAGTAAGGTTATATCTTGTGTATATGATTTGGGAGTTGAGTCAGTGATAGCTAGAGTTAGGAGACCCATCTCTATTTGCACTATTTCTGCTATGCAGCTTAAGTGGTGTGTGCGGTATGGGTGTCAGTTGTATGCTATTATAGTTAGTGATAGGTTAGAGGATGGGGCTAGTGGACCTTCACTTGATGATCACCCCATTTTGTAGGAGTTTTTTGATGTTTTTCCTAGTGAGCTTCTAGGGTTTCCTCCCCCACATGAGATAGACTTTCACATTGATTTGGTTCCAGGAGCGGAGCCTATCTCATGCACTCCATATAGGATGACCACCCCTGAGCTATGTGAGCTCAAGTTATAGCTTGAGGGCCTTCTTGAGAAAGGCCTAATCCATCCTAGTGTATCTCCTTGGGGTGCACCAGTGATTTTCTTTGAAGAAGGATGAATCCTTGCGGTTGTGTGTGGACTACAGACAACTGAACAAAGTAACGATCAAGAATCATTACCCCCTTCCTTGCATCGATGATTTATTTGATCAGATGAAGGGGGCCACAATGTTTTCTAAGATAGATCTTAAGTCTGGTTACCATCAGCTGAGGATTGCAGAGGCAGATGTCCATAAGACAGCTTTTCGCACGAGATATGGCCATTATGAGTTCACAGTTGTACCATTCGGTCTGACGAATGCCCCTGCAGTGTTCATGAGTTTGATGAATGGGGTGTTTAATAATTTTCTAGACCACTTTGTACTCGTGTTCCTTGATGAAATTTTGATCTACTCACGTACACATGAGGAGCACGAGGAGCACCTTTGACAGGTTCTACAGTGTCTTCGTGAGCAACAACTTTACGAGAACCTAGAGAAGTGTGCATTCTTCAAGTCTAAGGTTCAATATTTGGGCCACATCATTTATGAGGAAGGTAACACAGTCAATCCTTCCAAGATTAGAGATATTATGGATTGGCCAACACCTACTAGTGTGACTGAGGTGCAGTAGTTTCATGGGGTTGGAAGGTTACTACAAGAGGTTTGTTCAGGACTTTTCTCGTATTGCGCATCCCATCACTTCCCTTCAATGGAAAGGAAAGAATTTCATCTGGTGAGATAGATGTGAGAAGGCCTTTAAGACACTGAAGGCATGCCTTATGACAACACCCATTATTACAGTTCCAGATCCACAGGGAGAGTTCTTCATTTGTACAGATGCTTCTTTGGCAGGATTATGGGGTGTTTTGATGCATGATGGTCATGCAGTTGCCTTTAAGTCTCAAAAATTCAAGGATTATGAGCTCAATTATCCGACTCATGACCTTGAGCTTGCAGCAGTGGTGCATGCTTTGGTTCGATGGAGACATTTCCTTTTAGGCAAGAGATTCATTCTCAGGACTGATCACTTGAGTCTTCATCACCTCTTCACGCAGCCCAATCTCAACACTCATCAGTGGCATTTGATGGAGTTGCTTTGTGAGTATGACATGGAGATAGAGCATGTGAAGGGGAAGGAGAATGTGGTTGCAGATGCCTTGAGTCATCAGAGACATTTGGTTATGGCTACAGTAGTTGGTACAGACTTGAGGACCAGGATTTTGCAGCAACTTCCACATGACATCTTCTACCTTTCAGTCAGAGCAGAGATCGAGTCTCAGAGACCCCTTGAGGGGAAGTTTGATGGATTTTCATTAGAGGTAGATGGTATTCTTCAGCACAGAGGTCAGATCTATGTTCCTAGAGATGGAGGATTGAGGTAGGATATCCTTGTTGAGGCACATTGTGCACCCTATTCAGCCCATCCAGGGGTGAAGAAGATGCATGCCACTTTGAGACAGTTGTACCATTAGAAAGGGCTATAGAGAGACGTGGCTCATTTTTTGTCTCATTGTTTAGAGTGTAGAAGGTGAAGGTCAGAGCATCAACATCCAGCTGACCTTCTCTATCCTCATGATCCATACTGGAGTGGAAATGGACACCATTTCCATGGATTTCATTGTAGGGCTACCTACATCAAGATACCACCATGATGACATCATGGTAATAGTGGATAGATTGATGAAATTGGCTCATTTTTCTCCATGGAAGACCACCTATACAACTAGTGCAGTGGCGCAAGTATATCTGGATGAGATTGTTAGACTACACGGGATTTTTTAGAAGATCATTTGTGACTGCGATCCCTTATACACCTTTCACTTTTGGACCACCATGCAACATGCTCTCAAGAAAAAGATCAACTTCATTATAACCTATTACCGATAGACATATCGAGAGATAGAGCGGGTGAATTATATCTTGGAGGACATGCTTAGAATGTACGTCCTGGACCATCATATGAGATGGGAGGAGTACTTATCCTTAGTGGAGTTTTCCTTCAACAACAGTTTTCAAATTTGATTGGTATGTTTCCATTTCAGGCACTCTATAGCAGGGAGTGCAGGACACCGCTGAGTTGGGATAGGTTGGAGGATAGGTTTCTCTTGGGCTGACTTTATTATAGGATATGGAGCAGTAGGTTGTCATGATTAGACAAAGATTACAGGAGGCTCATGACAGATAGAAGAAATATGAAAATAAATGGAGGATAGATCATAGTTTTGAGGTGGGCACGAAGGTTTTTCTTCATGTCAGGCCACATAAGAGCCCTATCCGTTACGAAAAAGGCTCTAAGCTTACTCCTAGGTTTGTGGGTCCCTTTGAGATCTTGGAGCGTATCAGTCCTTTGGCCTATCATCTAGCATTGCCACCCAGCTTGTCTCACATCCACGATGTATTTCATGTTTATGTACTTAGGAGGTACATTCCAAATCCTTCTCATGTATTGGATTGGAATGGATTGCAGGTGTAGGATCAGGGGCAGGTGATGGTGGAGCCCATTTGTATTTTAGAGTGTAGGACCCTGGGCCTTTGAGGTAGAGAGATTGATCAGGTTTGTGTCCAGTGGGATCGATACGATGAGACAACAGCTACATGGGAGGATGCCACACCCTTGAGAGCACAATTCCCACATTTGTTCCAGTGACTTCCAGGAGGAAGTCGAGTCTAAGGGGAGGGGGATGTAGTGCCCACTCCTCTTCGACATGGATATTACTATGATTTTTCTTATTTTGGATTGGATCCATAGACATTATTATCATATTGATTTTTAGACATTGATAGATGGACATTGTTATATTTGATTAGTCTTATTTGATAGACAGTATGGATGTTTTAGATTTATGACATGATGTGATTTACAGGATGGATTATATGCATGGATTGACATATTAATATTTGATGATCTTAGAGATACTACCTGTACTGACACATTGGATTTGATATATAGATGTTGCTAGATGATTTAGTTGGTTTTGTGATCTTATTGGTAATTGATAAATTGATAAAATCAAATATTTAGAATTGTGAAAATTGGTGAATTACTTAATTTTAGTGATGGTTTAGTTATGATATTGATGACATGAATTGATATGTATATGTGTGTCTTTTATTATCTCTATGTCGTTAATATGGCCACGAGGATAGAAAAGTATTGTTTTGATTTTTGTAGGCATTTGCAACACAACAAACAAAAGGGGATAGGAGACCAACAGTGAAGGAATTTGGGGTATTGGCAACAGGTCACCTTGGAAACTAGTGTAAATGTATGATGTTATTGTTGTTAGATTGTTAGGAGGTCCCCATTGGGGGGTGGCCTCAAATGTGACCTTAGGTAAATTGTGGTTTTCCCTTTTTGGTTTTATTTATTTGTGAGTAACTGTATTATTTGTGTATTTTGTGTCACCTTTATTATGGTTTTTTAAGTACTCCATTTAAGTTAATTAAACTTGATTAGTTAGTGTAATTTAGGATGTGACAAAAGGGGGTAATTAATGTGAGTAGGTAGTTATTGGTTTGTGTTGGATTTGAAAGGGATTTTATTGATTTTGAGTGGTGTATACTCAACCTTGCATGTAAATTTCAGATTTTGATTTTCAATCCAATTTTGGAGGCTTGTGAGACAAGTTAAGCTTGTCCCACACCTCTTAAAGTCACCCACCCACTATGCATATGATGTGAGGGGATTATTTTAGGCTTTTTCTGTGTTTTAATGGAGTAAAAGAGCAATTAATTGTGCACTTTTCTTACAAGAGTCTTTAATTGTGTCCTTTAGGGGTGTGGGTTTGGGTTTAAGTGTGTAAGAGGGTTTTCATTCCCTCAACCACCAATTTTATTGTGCTTTGGGGTTTGGGTTTGATCTTGTGATGTAAAATGGAGGAGAAATGATGTGGCATCGTATATGGAGCCACATCACCTCTCTTTCCTCTCTTTTCTATTTATTCTAATTTTTTTGAGGATTTGCGGGTTACTTGTTTTATTTTTGGTCTCTTGCATTGGGAGGTGTTTGCTTTGGAGGGATTTTTGGAGTTGGAGATAGCTTGTGATTTCTTGGACTTGGAAAAGGTCAAACTTCCTTGTGGATTGAAAACTCTTGCAATGGGAAGGTAGGGTCTTCACCCATGTTTTCTTTTGTATGCATTGTAGTGCATATGTTTATGAATGGATGGTTATTACATGTGTGATTTTGGGAAGTAGAATGGCCCTTAGGTTGTGTAGGAGAAAATGGAAATGGGGATATTTTGGAGGGAGACATAAGAGTTTTTATTGGGCATTTTAGGAGGGAGTTGGGTTGGGGTGTCCCACCTTGTGATAAGTAAAATTTGTGTTTATCTTGTTGTCTTATTGTGGGAGGCAGGCATAAGAGTTATTTTTCTTAAGGGAGGCGTAGAGTTTTGTGAGTTTTGATTGAGTTCTTAGAGGCTTTAAGGTGGGCACCCAAACCCTTGGGAGGCATAAGTAGATCCCCCATGTTCCTTTCTCTTTCTTGGCTTGAGTTTATAGCATTTGTGTTTAGAAACTTATGTGTGTTGATGTGATTAATTTTTTGTTCTTATTGTGTTGAATGTTTGGTTTGAATTTTAATGTGGAAGCCTTGATAAGTTTCAATGGTTGTCTTATACCCCTCATTGCTTCATTGTAGGGGCTCGGGGGCCAATAAAGAAGAAGACTTCTATACCTCATTGGATTATTGGCTGGGTGGAGAGTGTTGCCTACTCCCCTATTTTGGTTTTTGTGTTTGAACTTTGGGAAGAAGGTGGATCTCAAGTGAAGAATTGTCTTACTATCACTTAGAGAAAAGAAGGAAGATCCCTCTTTGTAAAAATTTACCATATTGTCTCCATTTGAATGGAGGGATTGTAACTTTTATTTTTTAGAATTTCAATCTCTTGTAAATATGTTGAAAAATAGTTGACTTGTATTGAGATCTCAAAATGTATGTGTGTTGGAAAGTAAGAAAAAAATATGTATTTTCTTTTATGAATATTACTTCATTTTGTAACCTTTACTAAGAATGTATTAAATGAAAAAATTTATTTTAAATATGTTGTTTCATGTAAAATGAAAGGCTTGTATTAGTAGGAGGAAATAAGAACTTTAAAATGTCTTGGAAATGAAAATGAAGTTTTCTCCATCCAAGCTTACATACAACTTAAATATTTTCCTTAAAAGTGTGACAAAATCATTCTAAGAGGATTGATAGTCTAGTTGAAAATACACTTGTATTGAAAAATGATTGTCATTTACTTAATATGTTGAAGAAAGGAAATAGTTTCTTATTCCTTATTGAAACAAAAGTATATTAGGAAAGGATAGATCTGTCAAGGGCGTCAGCAACCAAATATAGAGAAAATAAGAAGGTGAGTCACCCTACCTGATTCCTCTTTTACTCCCAAAAAACTCACTAAGAAGAGCCATTAACTAGAACCAAATAACAGGGGGATGGAATACAACTACAAATCCACTTACAAAAGAATTTCAAGAAACCAAATGCAAGGATAATTCGCATAAGACATCTCCCATTCACCTGATCATAAGCTTTACTAATATCAAGCTTGATGAACATGTCAGAAAATTGATTAAGGGACAAAGAATGCATTAACTCGTGAGCAATAATCACTCCTTCTGAAATGGACCTTCTAGGGACAAAGCCACTATGTTTTTAGGATATTAAAGAATCAAGAAGGGATTTGATCTTTCCATAAATACATTTGGAGATGATTTTGTAAGTTGTATTGCAAAGAGAGACATGGTGAAAATCATCAAATGACTCAGAGCTCTCTTTCTTAGAAAAAAATCTAGTGAAAGTACAACTGAAAGATTTTAAAACCCTTTTGGATTTTTAGGATTCTTCCACAACTTCCCATACATCCTTTCCCACTATACGCCAGAAAAATTGGAAAAAATCAGCTTGAAAGCTATAAAGCGTAGGGGCCTTGTTCCTTTCCATAGAAAATATCACTTTCTGAACTTCATCCATGGTAAAGGGAACCATCACCAACAAATTTTTCTCCTTAGAGATAAGACTAGAATATATTGAAGAATTTCATTTTGGTATTGCTCAAAGGATTGAATATCACCACCCAAAATATTGGAGAAAAAGGAATCTCTTTCTTTCTTAATCTTAAATCAACATTGCTTCATCGTTCTTTCCTTCAGCCATATTTCCTTGGTTTTTTTCTTCCAATAAATTTCCTCACGCAGAAGTAATTCTCCTGATTCAGCTAGCAATTCCTTCTCCATGCGATAAGCCTCATGATCCATCCCATTAACAAAAACATGTTCATTCAAGGCTTAAAGTAGATTTTCCACCCTGTTATTCTCTTAAAATATATTTTTAAAATGAAGCTCATTCCATTCTAAAAATTTTTATTTGAGATTTTCTATTTCTAAGAAAGGATAAACATCTTTGACCCTCGAATATTGAATGATGACCACCAAGAACCAATGAGATTAGGAAGAAGGGGATCTCTGAGCCACATAAGTTCAAATTTGAAGGGGAATTTTATAGGGTCATCATCTAAGACACAAGTAAGCAAGATGGGATAATGATTTGAACCAAACTAAGGGACTACCGGGACTGCCATCAGGGAATCCAGAGGGGGATGACCCAAAACTGATCCAATCTTTTTGAGATGTTACTAAAGCCCATTCTTATTTTTGACCAAGTAAACCAACCTTTTCTTTGGGACAATTTCAACAGAAGAATTATTTTGAAAAAGGAATAAAAATCCAATTGAGATTGAGCATTTATTACCAAGCAACTACCCTTCTCTCTGTTGGAAAGGATGACATTAAAGTCACTACCCAAGATAAAAGGAATATCCTTTCTAACATGAAGCTCTACAAATAATTCTTTCCACAAGAGTATTTTATTGGCCAAGTTATTAGGATTATAAATATTAAATAGGAAAAAATCCTCTTGATCACCAAGGAAGAAATTTGCAACAATTGCCATTTTTGTTTTTGTTTAATCACCTCCAATTTCAATCGATGGACCTTCCAAAGTACACCAAATCCCCTAGAGTCCCCTCTATCATCAACAAAGGAACCAGAACAATTTTTCTAGCAATTGGACTAGAACTTCCTTAACTCATTCTCCTTCAGTTTTGTTTCTTGGATCAAAACAATACTCACATCCTGGGAAAAAATGAAATGCTTCACCAAGCATCACTTGTTAGGGGCATTCAAACCCCTAACATTCCAAGAGAATATCTTCATGGAGACTTAGGAAGGAATTTCACCTTCCCACTTTCAAGAACCCTAAAACTCAAGATTTTTTTGTTTTCCATTGGCAACATCCTATTTTGACTTTCTCCCTTTTTTTACCATAGGAGCCGTAATTGGCCAATTTAAATCCGGATTGGGAAAAATCCAAAGTATTGTTAATGAATGAAATATCTAGTTCTTCAACAAAATATAGAGAAAATAATAAGGTGAGTCACCCTACCTGATTCTTCTATTACTCCCAAAAAAATCCCTTAGTAGAGCCATTAACTAGAACCGAATAATAGGGGGGTGGAATGCAACTACAAATAAACTTACAAAAGGATTTCAAGAAACCAAATGCAAGGATAATTTGCATAATACATCTCCCAATCACATGATCATAAGCTTTACTGATATCAAGCTTGATGAGCATGTTAGACAATCAATTAAGGGACAAAGAATGCATTAATGCATGAGCAATAATCACTCCTTCTGAAAATGGACCTTCCAAGGACAAAGCCACTATGTTTGTAGGATATTAAAGAATCAAGAGGGGATTTGATATTTCCAACAATAAATTTGGGTATGATTTTGTAAGTGGTATTGTAAAGAGAGATAGGGTGAAAATCATCAAATGACTCAGAGCTCTCTTTCTTAGGAAAAAGGCTAATGAAAGTACAATTGAAAGCTTTTAGAACTCTCTTGGATTTGCGGGATTCTTCCACAACCGCCCATACATCCTTTCCCACTATACTCCAGAAAACTTGGAAAAAATCAGCTTGAAAGCCATCAGGCCCAGGGGCCTTGTTTCTTTCCATAGAGAACACCGCTTTTTGTACTTAATCCATGGTAAAGGGAGCCATCAACAACGAATTTTGCTCCTTAGAGACAAGACTGGGAATATGCTGAAGAATTTCATTTTGGTCTTGCTCGGAGGATTGAATATCACCACCCAACAGATTGGAGAAAAAGGAAACAACTTCTTTCTTAATCCCTTTTTGATCCTAAATCAAGGTTCCCTCATCATTTTTAATACTCGAGATGTAATTATAACTTTTAGCTTTAACAAAAGTGTGATAGAATTTGGTATTCCTATCACCTTCCTTAAGCCAGATTTCCTTTATTTTTGCTTCCAATAAATTTCCTCACGTAGAAGCAATTTTTCCAATTCAACTAGCAATTCCTTCTCCATGCGAAAAGCCTCTTGATCCATCCCGTTCACAAAAACCTGCTCATTCAAGGCTTGAAGAAGCTTTTCCACCCTGAGCTTCTCTTGAAAGATATTTTTAAAGTGAAGCTCATTGCATTCTAAAAGTTTTGATTTGAGCATTTTTAATTTATAAGAAAGGATAAACATCTTCGACCCCCAAATCTTGAAGGAAGGCCATCAGGAATTGATGAGATTAGGAAGAAGGGGATCTCTGAGCCACGTAAGTTCAAATTTATAGGGAGATTTTTAAGGGGCCTCATCCGAGACACAAGAAAGCAAGATGGGATAATGATCATAACCCAACTAAGGGATTAACGAGATTTCCATCAGTGAATTACTTGCAGAAAGGGGGCATAACCAAAAGCCGATCCAATCTTTTTAAGATATTACTAAAACCCATCCTTCTATTTGACCAAGTGAACCATCCTTGCTTTGGGACAATATCAACTAAAGAATTATTTTGAACAAAGGAACAAAAATCCAGTTGAGATTGAGCATTTCTTACCAGGCCGCCAACTTTCTCTCTTTCTGAAAGAATGGCATTAAAATAGCCACCCAAGATAAAAAGATTATCCTTTCTAGCTTGAAGCTCTGACAAATAGTTCTTGCCACAAGAGTATTTTATTTTCCAAGTTATTGGGATTGTAAATATTAAACAGAAAATATCCTCTTGATCACCAATGGAAGAAATTCTCAACAATTGTCAATTTTGTTGTTTAATCACCTCCAACTTCAATTGATGGACCTTCCAAAGCACTCCAAGGCCCCTAGACGCCCCTCTAGCATCCACAAAGGAACCCGACCAACCTTTCTAGCAATTGAACCAAACCTTCCTTAACTCATTTTCCTTTAACTTTTTTTCTTAGAATCAGAAACAATACTCACATCCTGGAAAAAATGCAATGCTTCACCAAGCATCGCTTGTTAGGGGCATTCAAACCCTTAACATTCCAAGATAATATCTTCATGGCAACTTAGGAAGGACTTTCACCTTCCCACTTTCAAGAACTCTAAAACTCAGGATTTTTTGTTTTCCATTGGCCACATCACTCTTGGCAACATCCTGTTTTGACTTTCTCCCTTTTTTACTAGAGGGGCCACAATTGGCCGATTTAAACCACATTGGGAAGAATCCAAAGTATTGTTAATGAATGAAATATCTAGCTCCTATGTCACTTCCTTCTTTCTCCACCACGAAGTCCTTCTTAATGTCAAGGGCCTCTGTTTCTTCATCCACTTCATCTTAGATTGCTTCAATCCATTCATTCAATTCTTGTAATTGAGGAAGCTTTACCAGAGGAGAAGCCATCATTCAATTAAAAAATAATTTTATCAAATCTTTTTCCACCTTTTGAGTGTTTTTCACGATGGATTTAGGAGAAAGAGCTTCAACATTTTCCAATTCAACATTATTTTTTGGAGAGGAAGGAGGGGCAATCAGTTTATTCCTCCAAACTGATTTGGAAAACTCCTGAGGGTGAGCTTGACATTTCCATTTGAGATGGCCCAATTTGTTGCACTTGAAACATCTATGTTGAATCTTCTCATAGTACACTTTTTGAAGCCACTCCCCTAACGGAGATTTGATTGGAATAGAATGAGGAAGGACATTTTCCAAGTCTAAAGTTGCACAGACTCTCGTATAGGATCTAATAGAACCATCCAAAGTCTTTGGGTCAATTCTTAAAAATCTTATGATTTTTCCAAAAATTGAAGAAAGAATATTCAAATTCTAGTGTTTTAAGGGAAACGCGTATAAATCAATCAAAATAGGAGTTTATTGAGTGAAGAAGAAAGGGAATCAAAATTCAGGACCCAGAGTTAAAGAAAGAGACCATTCTCTCTCATAAGCCAGTCATTCCTTTCTATAATGTCCCCTTCTTCCTACACCAAATGGCCCAAGGGCCAAGTCGGGCCCAAAACGTGGTCAGACCCAAGGGGGATGTGGACACTGGAAGCTTGTGGGAAGGGGCCCCATGGTTTTAATGTCCTAGTTTGGCATTTGGGGGTCACTTTTGGACAAGGTGACTCAAAAAGGGAGAAAGTAATTATAGATACTTTTATGTTAGTGGCCCCTCCATGGAATGAAATGCGCTAGGGTTGTGGGGGCTCATTTGCCAAGGAAAGGTATATATATAGAGACGGGGAAGGAAGAAAGGGCACTTTTTGTCACATACTCTTAGCCTCTTCTCGTGTAGTTGTTGCTGTTGCATTTCTACAGCTTGTGGAGTCAAATCCCACAGGGACCCTAGCTTCGGTGGTGAGAGACCCATCCCTAGCTAGCAGGGCATTCTTTGGTAGTGAAAGATCTACCCTAGTCTGTCATCTTGGAGCCATTTTCTGGGCCGTGCTACAGAGATATTTCCAGAGGGTCAGAGGAAGGGTTTCAAGGATTTTTGGGGGCTTTCAGGGAAGACAATCAAAGGGGCTCTAGATCCGACTCACAACAGCCATCTAGGTTGGGTGTGGCAGCACGTGGAAGGTGCCTCCCTCATTTCCCGACTCCATTCCTAGTGTGGCGACTCGCAGCCTCTATTTGGGGGTTTTCTAGTTGGTCGTGTCAGACCTGTAGGTGGTAGTGCTATTCTCTACATCTGCCATTGTTGTTTTCAAAGACCCTTATTTTTCTCTTGTATTTAGAGGGTCACGGACCTCTGAAGTTGACTAGCCACCTAGGGCTTTCTGTACCTTGTCGAGCAACAATATATTATTCCATAAAATGTCTGCATAGTGTTTATTATTATTATTGCAAGCTTCCCTTGTAATTTCATGCACTGTGGGAAAATATTTTGTGTGATGTCAATTCAATACCATTCACTGTCCTAGCTAGACATTTTCATTAAAAATCAGTATTTTACTTTGCTGCAAATTTTCTATATTTTGTGCATTTTTAAGTAATATCCTACAAGGGATATTTTAGTGGTATCAGAGCGGCTGTTTCTCCAGCCTGTTGGGATTGAAAGATGGGGGACAAAGACAGTGAGGATATAGGGGTGGAGCTGATGAAACAATTGTTCACCAACATGGTAAAGCAGCAGGAGACTACCAATCTCTATTTGAGCCAGCTCACTGGGAGATTAGCACAGGACATGTCTGATACTCATGTGGAAAGAGGAGAAAATAGCAACAGGGGACAATATGGTCAAAGAGGTGAGGGTGGACATTCAGGACAACGGTCCCCCCATTCTTCTACCAGGCCTCTGGGGTCTCACGAACCTTCTTTCTTGAAGGATCCGGAAGTTTCATAGGTACGGCAGCCAGGGGATGTTGTAGATGAGGAGTCTTGTTGGGAAAGGTACCAGACTTTAAGTGATGGCTTTCGTGACAACATGCCATTCCAGGAATATTGCAAAATGAAGATTGGCAGCAGGCCTAGGAGAGATTACCAGGCACAAGTACCAGAGATGCAAAGGAGGTTGGGACAGATTTTTGTTCCACATTTTGACGGTTCTAAGAAGTGTACTGCACAGTCTTGGGTGTAGAAGTTGAAGACATACTTCAACCTGAATCCGATGCAGGAGGAAGATGCAATTAAGTTTGAAATCCTACATCTAGAGGGTGACGCTCATGATTGGTGGCATCATGGGTTGATTACACAAGGACACATATACATCACGACTTATGCAGAGTTCACAAAGAGGCTAGTGAGCAGATTTGATAAGAGGGACCCCGACGGGTATTTTAGAGAGCTGACTCATCTGAGACAGACCGGTTCCATGGATCAGTATATCACCGATTTTCAGAGACTATCGGTCATGGTACCTGATATTACAGAGATGAGGCTGATTTCCCTATTCACAGTAGGTTTGACAGACGCTCTCGTGGATTTGTGAGGGCATTTGAGCCTTCTTCGTTGCATGAGGCTATTAGGAGAGCTCGTGACCTAGAGCTATCCACTCCTAAGTCGAGGTTTCCACCTCGAGTGCAACCTAAGGGTTTCCCTTCAAGAACCGGGGGTTCGCAGCCAAAGGTACCTCCACCTAGGAAGGATACAACCTGGAGACCATTCAAAGCTAGTGAGGACAGGGAGGAATTGAGGTGAAAGAAACTATGTTTCGATTGCCGCGCACCTTGGGTCCCAGGACACGATTGCAAGGGTAGAGGGAGGGCCCAATACATAGAGGTCTTCGAGGAGAGTGATGGTGATGAAGAGTTGAACACACAACCATTAGAGGATGATGATGATGAGGCATCAGATGGTGCGGGTGTGGAGCAAGATAGTGAGACTTTCCCCCAGGAGACTATCGCCACATTGTCTAGTACCCCGAGGTACAAGGCATTTAGAGTTAGGGGAGTTTTATAGGGACAACGAGTGGTGGTACTCATTGATAGTGGGGCAACCCACAACTTTATTGATGCCTCATTGGTTGAGAGGTGGGGGTTACAGACAGAGGAATTTGAGGGCTTCAACGTGGTTGTAGCCAATGGAGAGTCTATGAGATGCACACGACGGGTTCCCCAATTGAGCATCACGATGGGTAACTATACAGTTACCAATGATTTCTATATTGTTGGAATTGGAGAGACCAACATAGTGCTTGGGGTACAGTGGCTCCATTCCCTTGGTGAATTTCAAACTAACTTCCAGACGATGGAGCTGAAGTTTAAGTCCGAAGGGAGGAATGTGATCTTGAGGGGTTTATCCTCGGGGGCACCCCGAGTTGTTATAGCCAAGAGGATCGAGAGGATCTATAGGCACGATGAGGTGGATTGGGTAGTACACTGCTTGGTTTCGACCAAGAAATCAGAGGAGGGACAACAACAGTACCATGTGGATATACAGGGCCTATTGGACAAACACAGTGTCGTGTTTGGTGACATACCTCCAGGCATACCTCCAGATAGGGGATTTGAGCATGTGATTGAGCTCGAGGATGCTAGACCGGTGGTCATTTCTCCTTACCGCCACCCCAAGTGGTTTAAGGATGAGATCGAGAAGACTATACAGGAGCTCATGGATATGGGGCATATTAGACCGAGTTCCAGCCCTTTTGCTTCTTCAGTGGTTTTGGTGAAGAAGAAGGATGGGACCCTGCGGATGTGTATGGACTACCAGGCCTTAAATAAGAAGACAATAAAGAACAAGTATCCCGTACCATGCATTGACGAGTTGTTGGATGAGCTACATGGTGCAATCTATTTTTCAAAAATAGATTTGTGCTCTGGATATCATCAGATCAAAGTCAGGGAGCAGGATGTGCATAAGACAACGTTCAAATGCCATTACGGTCACTTTGAATTCTTGGTGATGCCTTTCGGATTGTCTAATGCTCCAGCTACATTCCAGTCTTGCAAGAATCATGTGTTCAACCGCCACTTGCGGAAGTTTGTGTTGGTTTTCTTCGATGATATTTTAGTCTACAACAGGACTTGGGAGGACCATATCAGGAACCTGAGTGAGATATTGGGGATATTAGAAGCTAATTCGTTATATGCGAAAGCTTCTAAGTGTGAGTTTGGCATGACCAAAATTCTGTACTTGGGATATGTAATTGGTGGGGGTAAAGTGAAGGTGGACAGAGAGAAGATACGGGAAATCCTGGATTGGCCCCCACCTAGAACATTGACACAATTGAGAGGATTCATGGGGTTGTGCACATACTACCGGAGGTTCGTGAAGAATTTCTCTCGGTTGACTGCTCCATTGACCGATTTGACCAAGAAGGGGGATTTTTCTTGGTCAGACACTGCTCAACAGGTTTTTGACCACCTCAAGGAGGTAATGAGTTCATGTCCCATCCTCGCATTACCAGACTTCTCCCACCCATTCATCCTAGAGTGTGATGCTTCAAGAGAGGGTGTTGGGGTAGTTCTCATGTAGGATCAGCATCCCATCACCTATGAGATTCAAAAACTGAAACCCATGGAGAGAGGGTATTCAATCTACGACAAGGAGATGTTGGCCATTATGCATGCCTTGGCCAAATTCAGACAGTACCTTGTGGGCAGAAAATTCGTGGTTCGTACGGATCACAACAGTTTGAGATTCTTCTTGGGACAGAAAGAGCTCAACGATCGCCAGCAGAGATGGGTGAACAAGGTGCAAACATATGACTTTGACATTGAGTACACTCGAGGTAAGAATAATATTGTTGCTGACACTTTATCTAGGAGGCCTTACCTCACTGCTATGCTTAGTTCTATGTCTGAGATTTCAGCAGATTGGAAGGCTCATATACTTGTTGAGTATTCCAAAAATCAGTTTGCATGTGGGATCATGGATGGTATGATACAGGATGACCGATACAGAGTAGTGGATGATCTCATTTTCTACAAGGATAGGATCTTCCTTGTACCAGGATCCAAAATGAAGGGGAAGATCCTTCGAGCAGTACATGATACACCCCTAGCTGGACATCCTGGGTATTTCAAAACATACAGGTTCATCAGGGAGAGATTTGCATGGAAGGGGATGAAGGACGATGTCCTAAATCATGTCAGAGAATGTATGGTTTGCCAGCAAACCAAATCTGAGCACTCTTTCCCAGCAGGATTACTTCAGCCTCTCCCCATTCCCGAACAGAAATGGGAAAGCATATCTATGGAATTTATCATAGGGCTTCCCTTGGTGCATGGGCATAGCTGCATTTATGTTGTAGTTGATCGGTTAACTAAGTATGCTCATTTCTTTTCCCTACCCAAAGGGCACGAGGCCGTGGATGTGGCCCGGATCTTCTATACCGGTATTTTTCGGCTACATGGGTTGCCTAAAAATATCGTTAGTGACAGGGACAAGATCTTCATGAGCACCTTTTGGTAGGAGATCTTCAGACTAGCAGGTACGGAGTTAACTCCTAGCACTAGCTACCACCCACAGACAGATGGGCAGACGAAGATAGTCAATAAGTGGATAGAAGGCTACTTATGGAGTTATGTGACTAGGCACCAATGGGCATAAATCAAATGGTTACACATGGGTGAGTATTGCTACAATACCACCTACCAGATGAGCATAGGTATGACCCCTTTCTGAGCCTTGTATGGGTACGACGCAAGGACATTCGTAGATTTGGTATTACCAGATAGCTGAGCTCCCAAAGCTCAAGATTGGTTGCAGGAGAACCAGGATATTCTGAAGGCTCTCAGAGAGAATCTTCAGAAGGCACATAATCAACAGAAGGTATACACAGATCGACACAGGACAGAGAGGTCTTTTGAGGCTGGGGATCTAGTGTTCCTACATTTACAGCCATATAGGCAGTCCTCATTGAAGTAGAAGGGTGCAGAGAAATTAAAACCACGATTTTATGGTCCATACCGAATAGTTCATCGAGTAGGGGCAGTGGCATATGAGCTAGAGCTACCGGAGCACAGTAAGATACATAATGTCTTCCATGTTTCATGCCTTAAGAAGGTGCTCGGACCACATATTGCACCATCTACAGAGCTACCGCCACTAGATGAGGAAGGGAAGTTGGTGCTGGAACCGAAGCCATTATTGAAACGAGATGGAGGGGGCTCAGGAGCAGAGCAATCACTGAGTATTTGGTGCAATGGAAGGGACTGCCACTTGAGGATGCTACTTGGGAGGGGGAGCAGATTTTGCAGCATCCTAATTTGCATTTGCTTGAGGACAAGCAAATTTTGGGAAGGGAGGACTGTAATGTCCCCTTTCTGTAATGTTCCCTTTTTCCTACCAAATGGCCCAAGGGCCAAGTCGGGCCCAAAACATGGTCAGACCTAAGGGGGCTGTGGATGCTGGAAGCTTGTGGGAAGGGGCCCCGTGGTTTTAATGTCCTAGTTTGGCATTTGGGGGTCACTTTTGGACACGGTGACTCAAAAAGGGAGAAAGTAATTATAGATACTTTTATGTTAGTGGCCCCTCCATGGAATGAAATGCGCTAGGGTTGTGGGGGCTCATTTTCCAAGGAAAGGTATATATGGAGATGGGGAAGGAAGAAAATGACTTTTTGTCGCATACTCTTAGCCTCTTCTTGTGCAGCTGCCGTTGTTGCATTTCTACAGCTTGTGGAGTCAAATCCCACAGGGACCCTAGCTTCGGTGGTGAGAGACCCATCCCTAGCTAGCAGGGCATTCTTCGGTAGTGAAAGATCTACCCTAGTCTGTCATCTTGGAGCCATTTTCTGGGCCGTGCTACAGAGATATTTCCAGAGGGTCAGAGGAAGGGTTTCGAGGATTTTTGGGGGCTTTCAAGGAAGACAATCAGAGGGGCTCTAGATCCGACTCACAGCAGCCATCTAGGCTGGGTGTGGCAGCACGTGGAAGGTGCCTCCCTCATTTCCTGACTCCATTCCTAGCGTGGCGACTCGTAACCTCTATTTGGGGGTTTTCCAGTCGGTCGGGTCAGATCTGCAGGTGGCAGTGCTATTCCCTACATCTGCCATTGTTGTTTTCAAAGACCCTTATTTTGCTCTTATATTTAGAGGGTCACAGACCTCTGAAGTTGACTAGCCGCCTAGGGCCTTCTGTACCTTGTCGGGCAACAATATATTATTCCATAAAATGTTTGCATAGTGTTTATTATTATTATTGCAAGCTTCCCTTGTAATTTCATGCACTGTGGGAAAATATTTTGTGTGATATCAATTTAATACCATTCGCTGTCCTAGCTGGACATTTTCATTAAAAATCAATATTTTACTTTGCTGCAATTTTTCTATATTTTGTGCATTTTTAAGTGGTATCCTACAAGGGATATCAGAATCATAATTTCTTCCTCCACCATAGAATCCAAGACCACCTCCACCTTCCTGCTCTCATCTCTATCAATCTCCTCTCCAGATGAATCACAATGTTTTGGATGAGGAACACCCGATCCACCATGCTCCACACCTCCATAATTCGCCTCGATAACAAGGTGTGATTTGCCACCTTCACCTTTGCCACCTTTTTAGAGGTCGCTAATTTTTTCCATCATCTCACAACCGAGAGCATGCATACTTATATTAACTCATGTTCATTTTGTAATATATTTATTCAATACATAAAGAAAATTATTTTAATCTATTATTACTCCCCATGTCAAGCTATATGCATTTTTGTTTTGTTTATTCATTGAATGTGGCATATTTTTGTCTTCATTTATATAGAAAAGTGTTTGATGCTAGCGGTGGGTATAGGCTAGGATAAAACCACGTGTTTATTTGACATTACATTGTCAATAATTTTAGTGCCACAAGAGTTTTCCCTTATGTAGATATATTTTCCCTGAGTCTTTGTAAAGGGTGGTTGGGTTTGAATGTATGCTACCACCACCTGGTTATATAATATACCCACGAAATTTGGAGCTAGTAAATCATATTGATGCACAAGCCCTAAAAGATGTAGATCTATTGTATGAGATACATGCTGCAAAATGAAGGAATAGATGTTGTGAGGGTAAGGGATATACAAACATTTATAAGAAATCAATTTCCCCATGCACCCAACCAACCACATGATGTTCTAGATTACATCACCCCTCCATTGTATGAACATGATGAAAATGAGTATGTGGCCGCCACTTTTCACTGACACATACATTTTTTGTAGTTTCATGCAATGGTTAATATGCAATTTTTTTAGTTTCGACTCAACATGGGATGCTAAGTCCACTCTGAATATCCGCTTATGTAAAGTGTCCTGTGACACACACAAGTGAATTCCTCTTAAATGTATGTGTGTTCCAACTACCTATAAATCAATTGGGATGAATTACAATGAATTTATGTTGGTAGTACTTATTGACGAGGGCTGGTATTATGAGATATCTCCATATTTTTTTGCCTCAACAATCTATGCACCACATCCCCTTTCTCCTTCAAACGAATGACCTAAATGGAATATACTTCATTTGTGCTTGATCTTAAGAAAGACGAGTTTTCGCATAGGTCTCCCAACATCATCTCCTCCCACAAAGTAGCTCCCCATCTCCCCTCTTCCTACTACAATATATCACTTCAAATTTAACTTTTTCAACGCATCTCCTTTGGAGTCTTCACCACACCATTCGCATGCCATTTGCTAGTTTATTAAAAAATAAAATAAAATAATCGTATACTCTAATACGGAGTCTAAAGCCCCTAAGTTTAGATTGCAAAAATAGACGTGACCAGATGAGATGAATGAATATACTCCAAAAAGTATGTGACCATGATAATTCCACATTCAATTCATATGATATGCAGCGTGGAATCTGTCTGCCACTAAGAAGTGCACCAAGACTCTTGAAGAAAACGTGCAGAATATGATGACCACAATGACCCACCTGCTCCCATCATTTTATGACATATTTTATGCTTTTATTTTTTACCAAAAAACCTTGTCTCAATCCTTATCAAATAGTCCTCAAATGTTTGTATAAATGCAGTTTCTGCGCATCCATCTTCATTCAAACCTGAACACATTCACACCTATTTCTCTGTCTAGAAATTTTCTGTTTTTGCTTAGTAATCGTTTTCTGTCTCAGTGATATCTGTGAAATTAAATGGCTTCCTCTGCCTTTGCAACATCTAATTGCAAGCAAATATCAGGGTGAGGAAGGGATTCGAACTCACCTCGTCACATATCTTCAAAACAAACTTGCAAGCTCATTTCAACTCACCTTGTCACATATCTTCAAAACAAACTTGCAAGCTCATTTCAACGCCATTCTCACCGTCATTTTAATGAGATGATTGAAGATAATTTAAATTGATTTAAGTGCGTATTAATATGATAAGGGGAGCTTAACAAAACAAGTAAAACAAATACCCCTCACATGTTTTTTATCACTGACGTCTTGTTTTTATTGCGTATTGGATACTGTTTTTTATCACTGACGTCTTGTTTTTATTATGCCCAGATTCAAAGCACACATGGTAAAGATGATTTAATTTTAACTTTAGTGGCAATTTATGGTGATGGTTCATTGGACTTTCAGAATAAATAAATGTATACTATGTATTCATATTTGTATTAAGGTGGCCATTGTCATGTATTTAATTACAAATAATTGAGACAACTATAAAGTTGATGTTACAGAGGTTTTTTTTTTTGGTTAGTTTATGTATATGCAAAAAATAGTATATGTCGCCATTTGAGAAAACATGAAGAATATGGTAAGAGGGGTTTAAGGAATGGCCTTTGGGCCAACGCCAGCTAACTTTTATTAATTCAAAATTTGCAATGTAACTTACAGAAAAGTCTTTTGACGATTCATATAAGTTTTGATTCTCTCATAATACTCATACAGCCTCATACATTTTCTTTAAATACATCCTTCATTCAAAACTATAATCCGAATTGATTTGGTAGTCTAAAAGCTTGTGTGTTTACTAAGATTCCTCTTTCTAATATTCTGTGAAAACTGAAATCAAATGGGTGTTGCAGCAGCACCAACAGGGAGAAATATCCCAAGACGAGGGCACGTGAAAGCAACAATTGCTTCCTCCCTCTTCAAATCAGTAAAAACAATTTTGAGACCACATTTGTCTTTCATAGGTTTCTCTGCCCCCATTTCCTCCACTTTCAGATGACATTTGTCATGCACTGAAGTGAAGGCAAGTTGTTGGTATACTTTGAAATGTGTATGGAAGCTAAGTTATATTGGTTATTTTACAATTGGGAGAGCTGCTCTGTTTCTAAATTATAATACCCAAACAAACCCAGAGGTCAAGACTTGGGTATTAGTCCAAGAGACATGGCAACTCATTGGCAAAACTCTCTTTATTTTACTTTTTAAAAATTGATCGAGTAAATTTCATCCCAAAATTCCTAGACCTTAAAAAGTTCAGATGTAATGAACTATGACATTTTTTAACAGACCATTCAAATAATGAATCTGACAATCTAAAATTGAAGTGCAGTGTTGTTTTGGTCTAGTTAAAGTCTAGATTCTGAGACAAAAAGTAATATTCCACCTTGTACAATTTGGAAATTTGTTGAGCAATATATAAGAGGGGTTTTGATTTTATTTGCTATCAAAATAAGAGTGCCTTGAGGTGCGTAAGCGATATATAAGGAGGGTTTCGATTTTATATGGCGTACTGTTGAGCCTTTTTCTTTCACAACACACAAAGTTATTTTAAAACACTATATTCAAGATGTGATTTTGTGCGGATTGATCCTCCAACAAGTGGTGTTGGTGCAAAAGTCTTAATACTTTTGCATTTTCAGCTTTCCATATACCTTGAAAAGAGGTCTTTAGCATCTTTATTCTTTGTGTCATTGCTAACTTAGTTACAACACACCTAAACCTTCTTGACTTTAGGCCTGAACAGAATTTTGCAGTTATAGCTATGTTTTATCAATACAACATCAAACATTGATTAGAGAGAGTAATATTATGCTTGGAATAGTTCCTTAAGGGCCAATTTTTGGGCTGAATCATTGAATTAATTTAGTGATCACATGGTACACAAGAAAAACATACTCAATATAGAACTTGAAAATGGAATTACTGGAGTTTGAACATATCTATAAAAAATGGGCAGCAATATTGAAGTTCGTCCAATAATCAAAGAGAATATAAACAGGCAGAAATACGTGCAATAAGTAGAGCAAGGCTTTTGATGCAGAGCCCTCTGCCTATTCATTACACAATCTAGTCCAATTTAGAATGAAAATTAGCCACAAGTATGTAGTTTCACATTACCCTCCTAGTACCCACATTAAACAATATCCAGGAGGACTGCCACTATCGATTCGTTTGGTCACTCTTAGTGTCTCAGGCTCAGCAATGGAATAAATCATGGATCAGCCAGGGCCCAAACATATGACCTTTTGAGTGCACTTTAGGGGCTCTCACATTGAGCTATTGAGCTTCCTTAAATTCAGGATCACACGGTGTGTGTTTGATCCTCTAAAATACTACTTAAGGAAAAACGTTGGTTTCAGTCACCTAGAATGGCTGATAACATGTAGGAAACATCAAACTATCTAGGGTACAAAACTGGGAATTCTCAAGTGCACTTCAGTGGCTAGCCACTGAGTTTCTCCTCCTCCTTATATTCAAGATGTGTAGTGTGGATTGATCCTCCAACAAGTGTTGTTGGTGTGAAAGTTTTATTCTGGTTGCATTTTCAGCTTTGCCTATACCTGGTAAAGAGGTCTTTGGAATGTTTAGTCTCTCTCTGCCATTGCTAACTTAGTTACAGCACAGCTTAGCATTCTGACTCCAGGGCTGAACATAATTTTGCAGTTATATCTATGTTTTATCAATACAACATCCAACTTTGATTGGAAAGAGTAATTTAATGAGTGGAATGGTGCCTTGAGGGACGAATTTTGCGCTCGGTCACGTAATTTGATTGATGGTACACAAACTTTTTTATAGAATATAGAACTTCAAAATGGAATTACTGGAGTTTGAACATATCAATTAGAGGTGGGCAAGATTTTGGAAATTCAGCCAATAATCAAAGAGACTATAAACACGCAGAAATATGAGCAATAAGTAGACTCAGAGCAAGGTTTTTGATGCAGAGCACTATGCTTTGCCCTCAAGGTAGCAACTTTCATACGGAGAGTATTAAACAATGGTCTTCAAATATGGAAAAACGATGGTGGATTAAAAAAATACAATAAATACTGCTAAACACCTTCTAAACAATACTGAAAAATGAAAATCTTGTTGGACTATAAAATCACGCATAATTTAAATATTTATGATATAAAATAATAATAAATAACATAATTTTTTTAGATCCTGCATTTTTAATATTTTACCACTGAAAATCCTTTTATATGATTTACCGTATTTGGTAACTATGCTTGCCCTATTCATTACATAGTTAGTCCAATATAGAATGAAAATTAGCCACAAATATGTAATTTGCGATTACCCTCTTATATTAGACAATATGTAGGAGTACTGGAACTATAGACATTAGAAAATAACTTTTTGTGGGGGCAAAAAGACATTGCATTCCAACAATGTCTGGCAGAATTTGCAAACACAAAAGAATCTCCCACAAATGAAAAATTCCTGTTGAATGGTAAGCAAATTGAATGAGGTAATGAAAATACTTTCCAGTCAAAACATTTTTGCTAGAGTAGAGAATGATTATACGATAAACAAGAACAGTCCTCAATGTACATATTGGGTCATTTGAAAGGCCATGTGTCGATGTGTGAAGAGGATAGTGTTAGCATGTGCAAAGAGAAGAAAGAAATAGAGAGCAAACTGCACTGTTGGAAAGACACAGGCAGAGGTTTATTTATCATGGGAAGAGGTGGTTGAATAGTTACCAACCAAAAAACTACATAACTGTCTTTACATGCTATATAAAATGTTATATTTTAACACCCCCTCTTAATGACTAAATCGGAAACAAGACAAAGTTTGTCCCGAAATTTTACAAATTTCCTAAAGCCCATATGTTTAGTCATTACATCTACAGAATGTGCCATAAGTTGTACTTTAAAATCAGTAGTCCAAGACTGTGTTGCCGTTGTCGAATGAAGAAGAACCGAAAAACAAAAATCTGGTCCCATGAACAAAGGATATGGCAAGTGGTCCACTGGTTCTCTGTTACGTGATTCATTGACTACTAATGAATCACTAATGGCTGAGAGTGTCAGTCCCATCTCCAGAGTGCTAAAAACATAACCTCGAAGATGTGGATTGAAAAATCTATTCCAGGCTTGTGTAGCATGTTGGAGTGTGTACAAAGACTCAATTATCCTGCAAACGAAGTCACCTCGATCACGTCCTTGCACCACAGTGTCTCCATTCCCTTGGTGAATTTCGAACTAACTTCCAGACAATGGAGCTGAATTTTAAGTCCGAAGGGAGAAATGTGATCTTGAGGGGTTTATCCTTGGGGGCACCCCGAGTTGTTACAGCCAAGAGGATTGAGAGGATCTATAGGCACGACGAGGTGGATTGGGTAGTACACTGCTTGGTTTTGGCCAAGAAATCACAGGAGGGACAACAGTAGTACCATGTGGATATACAAAGCCTATTGGACAAACACAGTGCCGTGTTTGGTGACATACCTCCAAGCATACCTCCAGATAGGGGATTTGAGGATGTGATTGAGCTTGAGGATGATAGACCGATGGTCATTTCTCCTTACCGCCACCCCAAGTTGTTTAAGGATGAGATCGAAAAGACTATACAGGAGCTCATGGATATGGGGCATATCAAAATGAGCTCTACCCCTTTTGCTTCTTTGGTGGTTTTGGTGAAGAAGAAGGATGGGACCCTGCAGATGTGTATGGAATACCGGGCCTTAAATAAGAAGACAATAAAGAGCAAGTATCATGTACCACGCATTGACAAGTTGCTGGATGAGCTACATGGTGCAATCTATTTTTTGAAAATAGATTTGCGCTCTGGATATCATCATATCAAAGTCAGGGAGCATGATGTGCATAAGACAGCGTTCAGATGCCGTTACGGTTACTTTGAATTCTTAGTGATGCCTTTCGGATTGTCTAATGCTCTAGCTACATTCTAGTCTTGCATGGATCATGTGTTCAACCACCACTTGCGGAATTTTTTGTTGGTTTTGTTTAAGGATATTTTAGTCTACAACAGGACTTAGGAGGACCATATCAGGCACCTGGGTGAGATATTAGGGATATTAGAAGCTAATCCATTATATGCGAAAGCTTCTAAGTGTGAATTCGGCATGACCGAACTTCTGTACTTGGGATATGTAATTGGCGGGGGTACAGTGAAGGTGGACAGAGAGAAGATACTGAAAATCCTGGATTGGCCCCTACCTAGAACATTGACACAATTGAGAGAATTTTTGGGATTGTGCACATACTACCGAAGGTTCGTGAAGAATTTCTCTCGGTTGACTGCTCCATTGACTGATTTGACCAAGAAGGGGACTTTTGCTTGGTCAAACGCTACTCAACAGGTTTTTGACCACCTCAAGGAAGTAATGAGTTCATGTCCCATCTTCGCATTACCAGACTTCTCCCGCCCATTCATCCTAGAGTGTGATGTTTCAGGAGAGAGTGTTGGGGTAGTTCTCATGCAAGATCAACATCCCATCACCTATAAGAGTCATAATCTGAAACCCATGGAGAGAGGGTATTCAATCTACGACAAGGAGATGTTGACCATTATGCATGTCTTGGCCAAATTTAGATAGTACCTCGTGGGCAACAAATTCGAGCTTTGTACGGATCACAACAATTTGAGATTCTTCTTGGGACAAAAAGAGCTCAATGACCACCAACAGAGATGGGTGAACAAGGTGTAAACATATGACTTTGACATTGAGTACACTCGAGGTAAGAATAATATTGTTGCTGACACTTTATCTAGGAGGCCTTACCTCTCTGCTATGCTTAGTTCTATGTCTGAGATTTCAGTGAATCAGAAGGCTCATATACTTGTTGAGTATTCCAAAAATCATTTTGCATGTGGGATCATGGATGGTATGATACAGGATGACCGATACAGAGTAGTGGATGATCTCATTTTCTACAAGGATAGGATCTTCCTTGTACCAGGAACCAAAATGAAGGGGAAGATCCTTCGAGGAGTACATGATACACCCCTAGCTGGACATCCTGGGTATTTCAAAACATACAGGTTCATCAGGGAGAGATTTGCATGGAAGGGGATGAAGGAGGATGTCCTAAATCATGTCAGATAATGTATGGTTTGCCAACAAACCAAATCCGAATGGTCTTTCCCAGCAGGATAACTTCAACCTCTCCCCATTCTCGAACAGAAATGGGAAAGCATATCTATGGAATTTATCATAGGGCTTCCCTTGGTGCATGGGCATAGCTGCATTTATGTTGCAGTTGATTAGTTAACTAAGTATGCTCATTTGTTTTCCCTACGCAAAGGGCATGAAGTTGTGGATGTGGCCCGGATCTTCTATACCGATATTTTTCGGCTACATGGGTTGCCTAAAAATATTGTTAGTGACAGGGACAAGATCTTCATGAGCGCCTTTTGGCAAGAGATCTTCAGACTAGAAGGAACGGAGTTAACTCCTAGCACTAGCTACCACCCACTAACAGATGGGCAGACGGAGAAAGTTAATAAGTGGATAGAAGGCTACTTGTGGAGTTACATGATAGGACAACAGCGGGCATGGATCAAATGGTTACACATGGGTGAGTATTGCTACAATAACACCTACCAAATGATCATAGGTATGACCCCTTTTTGAGCCTTGCATGGGTACGACACAAGGACATTCGTAGATTTGGAATTACCAGATAGTCGAGCTCCCAAAGCTCGAGATTGGTTGCAGGAGAACCATGATATTCTGAAGGCTCTCAGAGAGAATATTCAGAAGGCACAGAATCAACAGAAGGTATACATAGATCAGCACAAGACAGAGAGGTATTTTGAGGCTGAGGATCTAGTGTTCCTACGTTTACAGCCATATAGGCAGTCCTCACTGAAGCAGAAGGGTGCAGAGAAATTGAAACCACGATTTTATGGTCCATACAGAATAGTTCATCGAGTAGGGGCAGTGCCATAGGAGCTAGAGCTACCATAGCACAGTAAGATACATAATGTCTTATGTGTTTCATGCCTTAAGAAGGTGCTCGGACCGCATATTGCACCATCTACAGAGCTACCGCCACTAGATGAGGAAGGGAAGTTGGTGCTGGAACCGGAAGCCATTATTGAAACGAGAGGGAGGGGGCTCAGGAGTAGAGCAATCACCAATTATTTGGTGCGATGGAAGGGACTACCACTTGAGGGTGCTACTTAGGAGGGGGAGCAGATTTTGTAGCATACTAATTTATGTTTGCTTGAGGACAAGTAAATTTTGGGAAGGGAGGACTGTAATGTCCCCTTTTTCCTACACCAAATGGCCCAAGGGCCAAGTCGGGCCCAAAATGTGGTCAGACTCAATGGGGGCATGGAAGCTTGAACTTGGGAGGGGGAGCAGATTTTGTAGCATCCTAATTTGTGTTTGCTTGAGGACAAGTAAATTTTGGGAAGGGAAGTGAAAGATCTACCCTAATTTGTCATCTTGGAGTCATTTTCTGGGTACTGCTACACATATTTCTAGAGGGTCAGAGGAAGGGTTTCGAGGTTTTTAGGGGGCTTTCAGGGAAGACAATAAGAGGGGCTCTAGATCCGACTCACAGCAGCCATCTAGGATGGGTGTGGCATCACGTGGAAGGTGCCTCCCTCATTTCCCAACTCCATTCCAAGCGTGGCGACTCGCAACCTCTATTTGGGGGGGTTTTCTAGTCGGTCTGGTTAGATCTCCAAGTGGCAGTGTTATTCCCTACATCTGCCATTGTTGTTTTCAAGGACCCTCATTTTGCTCTTATATTTAGAGGGTAACGGACCTCTGTAGCTGACTAGAAGCCTATAGAGTTCTACACCTTATCGGGCAGCAATATGTTATTCCATAAAATGTCTGCATAGTGTTTATTATTATTATTGCAAGCTTCCCTTGTAATTTCATGCACTATGGGAAAATATTTTGTGTGATATCAATTCACTACCATTCACTGTCGTAGCTGGACATTTTCATTAAAAATCAGTATTTTACTTTGCTGCAAATTTTCTATATTTTGTGCATTTTTAAGTGGTATCCTACAAGGGATATTTCAAAGATAACATCAATTGAAAGCCATCTTCCAGGCAATTTTGCGATGAGAGCATGACTATGCAGAATCGTAATTTCCTCCTCCACCATAGAATCCAAGACCACCTCCACCTTCCTGCTCTCATCTCTATCAATCTCCTCTCTAGATGAATCACAATGTTTTGGATGAGGAACACCCGATCCACCATGCTCCACACCTCCATAATTCGCCTCGATAACAAGGTGTGATTTGCCACCTTCACCTTTGCCACCTTTTTAGAGGTCGCTAATTTTTTCCATCATCTCACAACCGAGAGCATGCATACTTATATTAACTCATGTTCATTTTGTAATATATTTATTCAATACATAAAGAAAATTATTTTAATCTATTATTACTCCCCATGTCAAGCTATATGCATTTTTTTTTGTTTATTCATTGAATGTGGCATATTTTTGTCTTCATTTATATAGAAAAGTGTTTGATGCTAGCGGTGGGTATAGGCTAGGATAAAACCACGTGTTTATTTGACATTACATTGTCAATAATTTTAGTGCCACAAGAGTTTTCCCTTCTGTAGATATATTTTCCCTGAGTCTTTCTAAAGGGTGGTTGGGTTTGAATGTATGCTACCACCACCTGGTTATATAATATACCCACAAAATTTGGAGCTAGTAAATCATATTGATGCGCAAGCCCTAAAAGATGTAGATCTATTGTATGAGATACATGCTGCAAAATGAAGGAATAGATGTTGTGAGGGTAAGGGATATACAAACATTTATAGGAAATCAATTTCCCCATGCACCCAACCAACCACATGATGTTCTAGATTACATCACCCCTCCATTATATGAACATGATGAAAATGAGTATGTGGCCGCCACTTTTTCACTAGCACATACATTTTTTTGTAGTTTCATGCAATGGTTAATATATACAATTTTTTTAGTTTCGACTCAACATGGGATGCTAAGTCCACTCTGAATATCCGCTTATGTAAAGTGTCCTGTGACACACACAAGTGAATTCCTCTTAAATGTATGTGTGTTCTAACTACCTATAAATCAAATGGGATGAATTACAATGAATTTATGTTGGTAGTACTTATTGACGAGGGCTTGCATTATGAGATATCTCCATTTTTGTTTGCCTCAACAATCTATGCACCACATCCCCTTTCTCCTTCAAACGATTGACCTAAATGGAACATACTTCATTTGTGCTTGATCTTAAGAAAGACGAGTTTTCGCATAGGTCTCCCAACATCATCTCCTCCCACAAAGTAGCTCCCCATCTCCCCTCTTCCTACTACAATATATCATTTCAAATTTTAACTTTTTCAAAGTGCACCCATAATCAATCCACCTTGTATTATCCTACCTTTAATAAAGCCACTCTGCTGCCTTGAGATGAGGTGATTCATTATGAGCTGCAGTCTAGTAGTGATGATTTTGGTGAAGATTCTATAGATAGCATTAGCAAGACTGATAGGTCTGAAGTCCTTGAAGTCTTTTGCATCCATTTTTTTAGGTGCCAACACAATGTGCATGTTGTTAAGCTCTTTTAGAAGATTTCTTGTTCTATAGAATTCATTTACCGCTTTGAGAAGATCCTCCGAGCATATTTCCCTGAACTTCTGAAAAAAATTAATAGAGAACCCATCCGGTCCAGGAGCCTTGTCCCCTCAAGAGAAAAGACATCCTTTTGCAGTTCTTCAAGCGTGACAGCTTTAGTGATGTCTCTGAATTTCTGGTCCTCAATGTTATTCTGAGGGATGGCCTCCAGCATGAAGGAGATAGCTTCAGGGTTGCTGACGTTGTTCTCTTTAAGAAGATTCTTGTAAAATTCAAGTGCTTGTTTCTTGATGCTGTTTGGATCTTTAGTGTTGTTCCCATTGTTTTTAGAAACCTCAAGGATTCTGTTACTGGCTCTATGTTTTAGAGTAGTCATGTGAAAGAACTTTGTGTTCCTGTCTCCCTCTTTAAGCCAGATAGCTCTAGATTTAAGGCGCCAAAAAGACTCTTCCCTACTGCAGATCGTATGCAACTCAGAAAGAATATTCTTTTCATTTACTTCATCTTCAACCGATCTTCCCAAAGTATCCATTTTTAACTCCAGATCCTGAAGCTTCTGTTTTAACTCTTTCTTTTTTTCGAAAATATTTCCAAAAACCCTTTTGTTCCAGATTTTGACTTGCTTTTTGACATTTTTGAGTTTTTGAACTAATCTGAATTGAGCAGTGCCTTCCCCATTCCATTCCCACCATTCTTTTATCCTATCATAGATATCATCATGCTCCATCCACATTTTTTCAAATTTGAATGAGCTTTTTGCTGGTTTAGTCCAATTGAGAAAGCTTAAAGCAATCGGATTACGATCCGATCCAATTCTTGGAAGGGAAGATAGGTAAAAGTCTTGGCTTAGAATCCAGTTTACTGAGATTAATGCCCTATCCAATCTCACCTGAATGAACTCCTTTCCCAGCCTTCTATTATTCCAAGTATACTTATTACCATGCAGATCCACATCAATGAGGTTTTGCTCAGCAATAAAGTCAGCAAAGTCCTCCATACCATTAGAGAAGGTGGGGGTTCCTCCAAACTTCTCACCTGGGTTTAGAGGGGAGTTGAAATCTCCCATAATGAGCCAGTTGGTAGAGCTATATTGGTTTCTAAAGATTTTAAGATCAGCCCATAGTTTTCTTCTACCACTAGCAGAATTAGGTGCATAAATATTAGACAAGATCCATTCACACTTTTTCTCAATAGTGACGAATTTAATTGCAAGATGATTAATATTAGCACTAAGAATCATACCAGTACAGTGTCTTCTATCCCAAAGGGTAGCCAATCCTCCGGAAGCTCCCTAAGAATCAATAGCCGCCATTTCAGAACTATCCCAAAAAAAAAAATTAATATTAGCCATAGTCATTGCTTTCATTTTAGTTTCTTGAAGAATCAAAATACTGGGGTTACTGGAATCTCGTAACTCCTTGATGGTTCTTTGCTTAGAGTTTCCATTTAGGCCTCTAATATTCTAGGATATAATCTTCATTTGGAATGGTTGGTAGTTGGAATTGCTTGCTGGTTCAGTTGTCGCTGAACCCCATCTGCAATATCCCTCTCTGTTTTCTTAGCTCTAAGAGTCTTTTTAGAGGGTCTTCCTCTTTTTGAGCTTCCTCCAAAATCAGCTACTCGTCTAGCAGAAGACCTGGTTGTTCTAGAAGAAGAGGTGTCCCAATTGTCAATTTCCTTTTTTTTATCACTATACAATGAATCTGGGATCCTTTCAAAACCTCTCATTCTTTTTTTCTTTTTTGAGATGACCAATGTGAACCCAGAGTCTGAATCTTCCATTTCCTTGGCAGGCATGATTTCTCCTTCTTCATGTCCTTTATGCAGACTGTCCGGCAAGAGATCAAAAGCTGTTCTGGTGCTGCAGCAGACCGGCAAAGCCACTGTTGAAGGCATCGGATCTACAATACCATTCTCTCCAGAAGAGAGAATCTCCAAAGGCTCAAATTCTGTCATAACTTCCTTGTTACCAGCTTCCTCCCTATTTAATGATTGAATTTCTTTCTCTTGTTCTAAACTGTCAGGAAAGTGATCAGAAGCTGTTCTAGTGCTGCAAAAGACCGGCGGAGCCACTGTTGTAATGTTGGGACAAGGCAGCAGATCCGCAATACCATTCTCTCCAGAAGAGAGAATCTCCAAAGGCTCAATCTTTGTCATATCTTCCTTGTTACAAGCTTCATCCCTAATTAATGACTGAAATTTTTTCTCTTCTGATCCAGAAGGGACTAAATTGTCCATCACTGAACCCTCATGCTCAAGGTTCATTTGAAGACACCCCTATAAAATTGAAGGTGGAAAATACCTGGCAAATATCCCCGTAACCACTTTCAGCGAAAGGCGAATTTGACAGTATTCAAAAACAAAATTTTCACCTGGTTTTTCAAGGCTAAATCAGAATCCTTAATGACGCACGTCATAGGCGCGACAATAGCTCCTAATGACGTGCAACACTGGAGCGACACTAGATCGTAATGACGCGCGTCAGTTGATTCTATTGACGCGCGACACAGTCACAAATTGACGCACGACATTGCCCTCTATTGACGCGCGACATTGTAAACAAATGACACGCGACATTGTAAACAAATGACGCGCGACATTGTAAACAAATGACGCGCGACACTGTAATCAAATGACGCGCGACACTCAAGACAAATGACGCGCGACACTATAACCAAATGACGCGCGACACTATAAACAAATGACGCGCGACACAGCCATCTATTGACGCGCGACACTGTTATCTATTAACGCGCGACACAGCCATTTATTGACGCGCGACACAGCCATCTATTGACGCGCGACACAACCTTCAGGCTTCTATTGACGCACGATACTGCTTCCTATTGACGCGCGTCATTTGAAGCAAATGACGCACGTCAATAGGGGCAGTGACGCCTATATATAGGTTATAAATACCCTTATTCCGCTCATTTTCTCGTTTACGTTTTCCCGTTCTTGAATTTTTGCAGGTCGAAATCTTTGACAAAGACGCAATTTCAGCTACAATGTCGACTTCACATGCCTCCCAATTGCAAGTTCAGCAAGAAAATGAAGAGAATCCAAGTCAATTGATTTCCAAGATAACCTACAAGAATCCCTTATGCCCTCACATCCATACGGCTTTAAGGATGTCTCCAGAATATCAAGGTATAATTGAGGAGTGTGGATTTACAGGGTTAGTTAATATGCCCCATTTCGAAATAGATCCCGATATTTTGAATTACCTTCTGTCATGCTACAATTCAGAGGAC
>JAHRHJ020003503.1:0-154780 GCA_019776745.2 Taxus chinensis | reverse complement strand
TTAAAATATTGGTATAATCATACTTTATGCACGGGGCACATTTCAGTCTTTTTGTGCATTTTAAAGTGGTATCCCATTGGGGATACTTTAGATATGTTATGAACAATGTGGAAAAACAAACACAACTAATGCCCACAAAGTTTAATATATAAAAATTATAGTGTGAAAATTAAGATATTCCAAAACCATATGTGCTTCCAAATGGGAAGTTTGACTGACAATTACAATGGTGTTGTCTAAAGCATTTTTAAAATGCCACTTTAAAGTCATGAATGTGGTCAGATGTACACAGAAAAAAAACCAACACTTAATTATATAGTAATGTTCATATAGTAAAATCCTAATAGAAACAACTATTAACTGACTTCCTCTCCCTTTTGTGAAGCAAGTTTTAAGAATACGTTCCTGCACTAGATTTTCTTAGTTTGTGGCTAAAGAATGTTATTGTAATAAGGAAGAAAAAGGAAAAAGTAAATCTGTACAGATTTCGGATCATGTCTAGAACAAACTAATATGAAATCCCCTATTTATTATTTCTCTAGTGTCAATCCTTAGAAAAAAATTAAGCCCAAGATGTCTATGATCAGGGAAACAGTTCAAGATGTTAGTGATCAGTGAAATAGTTCAAGATGTCAATGATCGAAAAAAATATTCACGTGTCGTGTGTAAGGTTCAAAATTGTACAAACATGTCTACCAAAGCAATTTGTTATAACAAAAACATCCAACAAAATCCATCTATAATTTATGCTTTGATGTAAGTTTCTTTTTAGCTAATAAGATAGTAATCTAGGGTTTCCCATATCAACATTCCTATTGATCTATGAAAAAGTGTGGGACATGATGAAATAAGAATTGAGTAATAGAAGAAGACTATATCAAAAATAATAGGAGCTTAAGGAATAACATTGTTTTTGCATCTATGTTAAGTCATATGGAGGGTTCACTTATTCAATGTAATGAAATTATCCATTAGTTGTAGGACACTAATAGTTGGTTTAAACACTACAAAAAAAAAAAAAATTGATAAATGTACTATTCTAATATTTTTTTTTTGTTTGTTATTATAATAAATTTTTAGATTTAGTGGCATTTAATTTTTTACGTAAGATGAAATCGTAAATGAAAAGTTGGAGAAAATAATTATAGGGATTAAATAATTGCATGTCCCTCATTCTAACCCACTAATCTTAGGTTATAAATCTCTGTATTGGTCTAGTGGGGGCCTTCAATTGTGATTATATTGAACATTGTAAACAAAATCAGCAGCTTAGAAGCCCTCTCATCTACCTACAATTTGTGTTTGGCCAAAAATTAATGCTTTGAATAATTAAAATTCATTACATATAGAGACATTTCATTTGAATATATTGAGATACACTTGTGTCAGCTTCCGGATTGAGAGAAAAAGTTGCCACTTGGTTGTTACAATGATGCTATTAGTTTTCAATTTGGCCATTCCCCAAAGACCCTTGATAAACACATCTACAGGAACACTCAAACCACACATAATGAATATGGATATGTATATTTGAATTCATATAGATTGAGTTCTCCATCTATTACATTTTCATTTAGATGAGTGATTTATAGGTGGCGACTTGTTATAACACCAATTGTATAGGTGGCATGGAAGAGAAGTGTGAGAGAAAATATTTTTCTACAGGGTGTGCAAGGTAGGCAAAGAAGAGAGTCATTCTGTACCGGGCATGCAAGACGGGTGCAAAAGAGACTCATTCTCTCTCGAGCGCGCAAGATGGACCTGGGCGCACAAGTTGGGCATGAAAAGGGGCTCATTTTTTCATAGGTGTGCAAGGCAGGTGTGCATGAGGTTCTGGGAATGCAAAGGCACACACAAGAGGCACTAGTCATGCAAAGGCATGCATGGGCGCACACAAGAGGCATTGGGCATGCAAGGGCATGCGCATGAAGTTCTGTCTTTTCTCTGAACTTCAGAAAGCATAAATTTAGCTAGGGAGCTCAAATTATCGAAAACGAGGACTTTTCAAAAGATATCTTGACATCCTCTTTGCACAGGAACCTTAAGTAATTTATTTTAGATTAAATTTTTAAGTTTAAATTTTGAGAAAAACTTGTTCTACAAGGCTTTTAAAAAGGAAAACTATTAAATTTTAACTTTTGAGATTTTAATCAATTGATCTTCTTCCACTCTCAACTTGTAAATTAGACTAGAGGATTGTTCTTAGATGGATTTAGGATAGATAGTAAAGGTTAAAATATTTTATTGAAGGTCAATTTGTAATTTCCAACCTTTGATTGAAAAATGACTACAATTTGGCCTTTGTTTAATTTGAAAGGTTTCTTAAAAATTTCTTAAGTGTTTTAGATTGTTTAGGGTCGTTTTGATCATGTAACCTCAATTCGATCATTTTATTTCATTTTCCAAGGTTGTAGGGTCGTTCTGTTCATTTTTAATAAAAATGTGCAGAGTTTATAGTGAAACAAAATAAGATCTATACTTGCACACACACATATCTATTTCCATTTACCAAACTTTAAACTATGAATTCATTTCCAACTCTAATCTATAATGCTAAGCTTGTTTCACCTCAAGTTGTGCACAAAGCCAATATTCAGATCCTAATTTTTCAATCACCCATTTCACAAAACAGATTAATACCTTTTTTCCCATATGTATTTCTTTCTTCCATTTTTCCAAATAGGGATATCAAATACAGAGTTTAAATGTAACCAAGCCATGATGAACAGATAAGACAACTTCCTTTAATTTACCAAGTCTTTTATAACTCCTTTTCCATATACTTTCAAAATACAACATACATAATACATGTATTTCTTACAAAAAAATAGAAAATAGAGTATATCTCTTTCATATTTCAATTTACAACTTTCATAATCAATACAACCATTTTTCCATTACAAAATATACAAGTTCATCCACTTTAAAGTGGAAAAGGGCTAAAATAAGATTTCATTTCACAAGGACTATCAAATTGTCATTTTCTCAGATCCATAACAACAACATGTAGATTTCTCATTCCTTCAATCTGATCACAAGAAGAGCAAGGGAAAGACACCGCTCCCCACCCAACCAAGACATCCTATGGAGAGGAGAAGCCATCCTCTCCATTGGCCCCCGAGCCCTAACCACATTACAATGGGAGAAGATTTCAACTCATGGAAACTACTAGCTTCCACAATACTTAATATATAATTTCACATTCATTCCATTTACACACAAACACAAGAACAACTCAACAAGAAGAAGATCAACGAAGCAACAAATCACAAGGCTTATCAAGAAATCCAAAAGAGTAAGACCTATGGGGAGGCCACTTATGCCTCCCAATGGGAATGGGTGCCCACCTAAAATGCCTCCAATGCAAATCACAACTTCCCCTACAAACTCTTATGCCTCCCTCAAGTACCCCTTATACCTCCATACACTCTTATGCCTCCCTCAATCTCTTATGTCTCCCTCATAATAAGAACAAGAAGAAATGCAAGCATTCCTCATACTAGGTGGGGAACCCAACCCAAACTCCCTCCACAAGAAAGTGATCTCTTATGCCTCCCTACAAGAAAAATCCCCATAGTCTCATCCCACTCCCAACTTAGGCAATCTACCCACACCCAACAAGCATTCTAAACAGACAACAACACTCAACACAACATATAAACACATAAATTGAAAAGAACATAATTTAAACAAAGGTGAAGCTCCTACCTCTCCATGGTAGAGCTTGTTCCAAGTATGAAGTTCCAAGATTTTCCAAAGATCAAGCAAGCATCCACAAAGCTCCAACAATCCACAAGATCTCTCAAAAATCCTCTCACTCTCCAAAAATTCAAGAGACTAAAATGATCATCTAACCCCCAAACAAGCAAAAATGATTCAATAAATAGAGAAAGGAGGGGGAGGGATGATGTGGCTCCAAGTAGGATGCCACCTCATTTCCTCTCCACTCCACATCACTTGGTAAACCTCATATTCTAATGTACAATTAATAAGTGGTTGGAGGAATGACAAGAACCTTACACACTCCATCTAAGCCCACTCCTCCAAAGGAAAAAATTAAATATTTGAAAGAAATTACAATTAACATTTCACCTTTCTATCCCCCTAAAACACCTAAAAGAGCCTAAATTTGACCCCCCAACCCATAGGTAGGGTTGGCATGGGCATTTAAGAGGTGTGGGACAAGTTTGACTTGTCCCACAAGCTTCCAAATTTGGCCTCTAAGGCCAAATTCGAGTTTCCCATGAAGGGTAGAGTGTGCTCAAGACAAACACACAAACTCAACACAAAATCCAAGAGTAAATCAAGTCTAATAAATGAAATCCTTTTTGTCACATCTTTGATTAGTTTAGGAAAATTTAAATTAGCTTAATTAAGATACTGTAACCCATGAATAATAAAGGGGTAAACACATATCCAAAAATATAAATAATAAAACAAGTAAATTTCATTATAAAAAGAAAACACATATAACATTATTTAAAAGGGAAATTAAAACAAAACAACACATGACCCCTAGGTCACAATTTTCCCCTAACCAAATAATTCTAACACACACAAAATTACATGTTGCCATGGTGACCCTAGTTGAATTCTTCTCGAATTCTGATGTGGTTGGTCTCCAATCCCTCAATGTTTGTTGTGATATAATATACCTACAAAATACAGAATACCTCCTTCGGCCTCATGGCCACATTAAAACATCCATGTCAATGAATATGAATATAAATTCAAGATCATCAACATATATGTGAATCATCTATGCAAATACTCATATGACAATCAATTCTATTACCTACATTTCATCAACAATTACATCATCAACAATTTTAATCCAATTATCAAAGGTCCATGTCTAATCAGAATATCCAATTATCACATGTCTGAACAACATCTATAGATAAATAACCATGTCAAATAGTATATCAACATGAATATATAACAAAAATGTCTCTAATAATCATCATGCATCATAACTGAATCACGGTCAACAATAATCCATGATCGAACATCTAACATCATACTAAATCAAAACTATAATAATGTCCATGATATAGTCAACAATGTCATGATCAGTATCAAAAGGTGTCAAAGGGAAGTGGGCACTACATCTTTTTTATCCTAACCAAATCGTCTTCCCTTGGAAGAAAACTTTGTCTAACCAGGATACCATTGGTGATTATCAATGTATTTCCATGTTGATTATAGCCACGTCATCTCCCTTAGAAGAACACTTTGGCTCACTGGAACACCATCGGTGATGACAAACATCTCCATTGATGCTGAAATTTGAGAACCTCATTGAAGTTCCCTTTTGATGGAATATCTCTTTACCCTTTCTACCATATAAGTGGTAAGAAAAACCTAGATCGTTACTCCACATTTCACTCTCAATGAGTTCTCTACCTCCGCACTCTCTTAAACATATAGGGGTATTGATTGGTGTTTCCATGAACTCTTCATGGAACCAAAACATTGCCTGACCTAGAAACATGACTATCACTGCTCTACATCATTTCTTCCTATAGATAAATGACCACCAATCAAGATCTTCTAAGTTCTCTACCTTTACATCATAGGTGTTTGATTTCTAAACTACCTCTTTTAAACAATAAACAGATCCTATGTTGTGACGATGAATGCTAGATTGAATAAATTCCCTTTTAACCAATATAATGTGCATTAAACATTGAGAAAATAATACAAATTGAGAGATAGAAGATAAAGGAGACACAAGATTTATCTTGGAGAAACCTAATGTGGGAAAAAATCCATCTAGGTACGCAAATTGCTTCCCTTTGACTATGTAATTCTCCAACATGCAAAGTTACTACCAAACATTTGCCTTCAAGAAGAATTCAATCTCCTTCTAATTTTCATTGCTTACCTACAATCCTCAACAATGAAGAACTCAGCTCTAAATGAATAAACCAAGAACTCCAAATTATCCTTTTTTCTCACAGTTGAATTCACTTAAAATCACTTGCTAGAATGAATAATTGAACTTGTATTAATAGTTTCTATTCCTACAGGTGGAGGGGGAGGAAAACCAAACCTATATAGGAAGTCCAAGAATTTGTAACTACTTTTATTCCCATTTGGGAATCTATAGGATACAGACGAGTGTCTGGATGGGCATCTGGAGGAGGAGTCTAGAGGAGGTGACAGGCATATGGAAGAGGTGTCAGCCATCTAGAAGAGGCATTAGGTGTCTGGAAGAGTTGTAAGGTGTTTGGAAGAGGCGTCTAGAGAACAACAATGACCTTCTTATGTAATTTGAAGGTATCTGGATCACCATCATCTTGACGTGACCATTTTTCTATATTAAAAACATCCAATAATATGCCCTACAAGTATCAATAAGGATAATACATATAATTGGGTATTTTCATATCCATTTTTGGATCATACCTACCCAATTTGAGTCTTTTAAGTCCCTAAAAACTTTAAGGACTGATGAGGTGAGGAAATTTCTTCCCCACGTCTTCTTTGGAATACCACTTGGCCTTGGTAGAAAATTTACCTTTCAACTTGATCAACCACTTGTCTTACACTCCCCGTTGTGTTGTCCTCATTGTCCACTACAATACCACATCTTCCTTTAATTTCTAGCTAACTATCCAAACCAATATCCTCAATAGATGGTCGCAACAATCCCTCTTCTTCCTAATCTAACATGGAGGGCTTAAAGAGATAGATATTATCAACATTCACAACTAAATATATTCTAATATAAGGAGGTAAATCCAAGATAAATGCATTCTTACCCACTTGTTCCATAATTTCATATGGGCTGCAACAAAGAGGTTTGAGTTTCTTGTATTTTTCATATAGCCTTTATTGACTCAAGTACAAGCATAAATTTTCAACAACAAGGAAATAATGCTCAGTTCTATGTTGATCATGTTGTGTTTTATACTTGGTTTGTGACTCTTTCAACCTCTCATGTACATGGAGGTGTATCTGCTAAATTTTCTCAATGATCCTTTAGACTTAGTGGGTCTCTAGATCAAATATTTTGTCGTCTCTGCATGGTAATCTCAAAACAACATCAAATGAAATCTTAGGAAAATAACCAACACATGCCTCAAAATGATTATTACTAGTAGAATCATGAACTACCATGTTATAATAATTTTGGATATAAACTAAATTCTCATCCCAATTCTTAGGATGGTTCCTATTGTACGCTTTCAAGAGTTGGACCAAGGTACAATTTACGACTTCTTTTTTCCCATCTATCTGTAGATGAAAATAAATAGACCTTTTCAACATATTATCCATCTTCTCCCACAAGGTAGACCAAAAATTACCAATGAATTGTGAATCCCTGTCTGACATAATAGAATTAAGAAAACCAAAATGAAACCACACATTGGAAAAAAACAACTCTGGTGTATCATTGGTCTTCTCGCAAGGAATGTGAATACACTTTTTACTATTTCAGTCCACTACCACAAAGACGTAATCATACCCTTTTCTAGAAGTAGGAAAATTGTACATAAAATCCATAGAGAAACTTACCCATAGTTGGGAAGGAAGTGATAATGGCATACATAACCCTAACTCTCCTTTACTAGGATTTCTTGTACTATATAAAACAAAACTCCTATTAATGTTACAAACTACTATTTGCATGTTTAGCCAATAAGCATACATATGTAAGTGCCGAATAGTATTTTTCACACTAGAGTGACCAACCACCCTTGAACTGTGTGCTTTCTCAAACAAATATTACACATGTTGTTTCTCTTCATAGGCATCCTTCATAAACTGCCTGTAGAATATCGATTCTAGAAGCGAACTATAAGGTAACAACTATATCACACGATCAATTGGAATATGTAGGGGCATCCCCACAGAATCTTCCCTAAATTGTAAAACCAATTCTTACATATGCTTCTTCTCTGTATTAGTAACCATGCTACAAGTGGTCTGAGATGAAACAACTTCCTATGTTTTCATATTCTTAAAAATAAGCAATGCAAATATCCCATTAAGATTAATGAGTTTTTGGGATTAAGTAAAAATTAAGAAGGAGATATTTGAGTCTCTTGCAAAGGCTAAAATGATGTATCTATTACAATCCTTCACCAAGCAATATTGGTTGGGTCTTCACATGAAAATGACATCCTTGGTATACAAGTACGGACTTCAAAACACTACACTATACACACATCAAGAAGAATAACATCCAAAGTAACTTCATCAATGAAATTTGTATCAATACCAAATGTAATATTATATTGATTGGTAAACTTGATGTATATTCCTTTCTTCACTGATGCAAAACAAATTAATATCATTCATATATTTAGCAACCAGGAAGGTTCAAGCAACAAACTTCACCCTTACTCTACAAAGGAGGATCCAACTTGAACAACTATAGAATGGCTAGAAACTTGCAAATATTGAAAAATTAACACTTTTTAAGGTATTATCATCAATATTACTCTCTCTTTCCCTTGAACCTTCACTCCACTCCAATGCATTCCTAAAATTCACCCCTTGAATAAGTAAACTAACTTTTCCTTCACCTACCTTGATTTTCTCTTCCAGACTTGATTCACTCATTTTTGGAAATAATAAGGAGTTATATCTTAATTGAGTCCTCAAAAATGTATCTCATCATTATCCCCTATTAAACACTCAATACACAGGTAAGAAAACTTTAAACATGATCAGATGTAAATCAAGACTTCTTATTTTACTAAAACTTCACTTTCTTGCATTTGCATCCTTTAAGACAAGCTATGCTTGGGTCAATCATTCTCAGAGACATATAGGAAAAATTCCCAAAAATTTATTTCAACTCCTTAGTTGGACCTCCCATCATGTCTAAGGTGTATGTAAAGTTCGAAAACCCTAATCCATAATTTGCTTTCTCTAGCTCAGTTTCTTCTCCTAAGCTTGCAACCCTTAACTAGGTATGGAGGAAATCAGTTCTTCAACCATAAATTCAATGCAAAAATGGTTCAAGACACAACCACATTAGTGGTTCTAAGAACACATTTAGCTATTTTTCCTTAAGCTGTGATGTTTCAATTTTATATTCAAAGGATAAATGGGAAATTCCTTTGTAAGCTAGGTCCTCTTGAATAGCCCTATGCCTATGTTCTAACTTATTTCCACAAGAATGTCAAGAAAATATAAAAAATTACCCAGTGGAAGATTAAAATTACCTTTCAAATATCCTAGAGTTTATCCTAGCTTAAGATCACTTCTACAAAATTTTGAGCCTTAAAGTTCCTTGATTTTATTTGTTAATTTGTAAGCCCTAGCCATGCTAAATTGTGCATCTCTATGAAACCTAAGAATCTAATTTTTTCCATAACTTTTTGTAAATGAAATGATTCAAGACTCTTAAATTTCATCCAAACCTATATTCTAACTTCGTGTATGGCATTAATCTTATGGTAGTGATCCTGCATCAAACCCACATTAAAACTCTTTTATTCTCGAGTTGTTTCATTATCCTAGGTTATTAGCATTCACAAAGTTAAGGTAATATCTTATATCCCTTTAACCTAGAGCAATGACATAACCATTTACTTAAGTTGATACCATATTTACCAATATTCAGCATGTAATTTCTCCTTAGATAATCCTATATTACCCATCCATATGCTCTTACTAGATTCTCATAGTCTCATGAGTCCTACATGCACAATATTAAAATGCTCCATAGCTACAACATGAGTGCATAAGACACATGCTCACTCATTCACCTAGAAGCCAATACAATGGTCATTCAAGTCAAGATACATTATACGTGCATCTTTACCATGGGAAATCAATATTTATGTTCCATACTTTATTGTTTACAGTCATATTCATTACTCATACCAATTAAGGATTCCTTTGTGCACCAAAACAAAGCATACTAGTGCATCTTAAAAACTTAAGAGAAATGCAGTTTCATTACCCTAGTATTCATCTAAAGATTCACTTCAACTATCAATGAAAAGAACTTATCAATCTTGGTTACAAAAATCAGAACACTCTTGAGAACAAGATTTACACACCAAAATGATTTTATCTTCATATATTTTTATATCCTTCCTCTTACAAACTTCTGAGTTCATCTTCACTCCTACCTTCACTTCATCCTCCTCCTACGAGGAATGAGCTCCCAACAAGTGGTACTTTACACACTCCTATACTTTGAAATATATATTGCATGCCATGGTACTACTACTGATAATGTAACTGTCCTTTTGTGACCTTTTGGCTTCCATAAGCCTTCTAGATGCATAATTGTCACCCTTTTCACTACTTTTAAGCATTGGTAATGATTCACTTCCACACTTAGGACTCTACACACAATATAAAACCTATCAAAAAAATTACAAGACCTTAAAGGACCCCCTAACAAACTTAAAACACCTCAGCACTCTCTAATATGCCTATTAATTAGAATACATATTTGGAGGGAATGTTCCAATTTGAGATTTCAAAATTTCTTACTCTGAAGTCCTTCTCTTTCATGACCACACATGCCCAATTTGACCATATTAACCCTAGAATTTAATTTTTTTTAGTCTCATTGGAAGATGCCCCTACATCATTCACCCAACCTAATGAGTACAGACTTAGATGATTGTAATTTTATAACACCGAACTATCTAATAACTCTTTACTAACAAAATTAGCTTGCAAACAAGTATCAAAAAGAGAATCCACTTTGGTTTTCTTCAATTGAATATTTATATAAAAGAGATAAGTAAGTTCATTCTCTTGAACATTTTTATTATTACCAAAACATACCTCTCTACAAACGAAGGTACAACATATTACCTCTTCCACCTCTTTTCTGCATAATAATTCCTCTCCCTGGAGGGAAGCCATGCCCTTCTTTTTATTCTTCTTATTCTTGAATGGATGTAATTCCTAGTGGATCATCCAAAATTTTCCCTCTGAATGAGTGTCAACTTTACAATGACCATAACGAAATTTAGTATCCTTACTAGAAGTAGCATTCTTCTTGCCTTTCCCCTTTTCTTTTTCCTTCGGCTTGATGTCAATTTTTGTTTGAAGCAAGTTGAGAGGTAGATGAACTCTATTTTCTTTTCCATATCTAAATAGTGACCTTGAGAACAAGCTTCATATACATCAGCTGGCTTGGCCAAGAGGATTGGTATCCTCAAGTGGATATGGAGTCCACCAATATACTTCATTAGAATGTCCTGGTCCACTACATCTTTACCCATTTGGACAAATTTCTTCTGGAATTCACTGGTGTACTCTTGCACATTTTGGCCTTGCTTCTATCTAAGATATTGCCAATACATGGACCTCTCTACTTGCATAACTTCAAACCTTCTGGGATTTTAAATGGAATCTTGCACTTGGGTGTCCAGGTTGTTCCCTCAATCCACTGGAGCGAATGCTGCTCTTTCCCCCATCTGGGATGAAGAAGAGAAAGCTCATTGCATTATTGTCCCAGCATCAGTGATTGAGAAGGAAAAATCCAGGTGTTCTTTTGCGCTCATTGGAGCTTTTGCAGGGTACAGACCCAATATTGATGCAGTCCATAAATGGTGCGGGTGGAAATGGGGTTGTTGGGTAGATATCATTTCCCTTCCCAATAGTGCCCTTCTTTTCAATTTTTCGAAGGAAGAAGAGATGGTTAAGGCCCTCAATGTAGCTCCTTGGATGTTTGGAAGGGCTACCCTACATCTGAAGTGATGGAACCCAGGGGTTTCTCTTCAGATCAAAGAGCTACCAATTTGGATCTCCCTACTGGCTCTTCCAGTGGAATTTTTAGAGGACGAAGTCCTACTTGGCATAGCTGCATCAATGGGAGAGTTAATCTCTATGGAGCCTACAACAAAGGCTAGAAGCAGGCTTATAAGAGCTCGGTTGTGTGTTAGCATGGCGGTGGGAGCTGTTCTCCCTGAGAACATCATATTGTCCTCCCGCAATGGCAGATTCATGCAAAACATAGTTCTTGATGACCACGGCTTGGTCTGTCCCAGATGCAGGAAGGTTAAATTTCATGCCAAACTGTGCACATGTTAAACCAGGATAGGGATGGTATGCACAAGAGAAGCAACAGAGAAGAGGAGCGGAAGATTTCCAATGATGAGATCCCTTACGTGCTGTTTAAAGGTGATGGTAACAATGTTGAGACTGACCCGTCCAAACTGGGTCTGGCTGAAGCGTTGTGGGGAGGTGCGCCCTCTGCCCATGTGGGACAGTCTGAAACGGCAGAGGAGGAGCGGGAAAATACAAAAGCTGATGAACCAAACAAGGAAGATGGTGAATCCTCCGAGTGGGAAACTAGTTCTGAGGAAGAGGAAAACATAACTGATTTTGTGCCGAAAATGGTGAATGAGAACCGACAGAATATCAACAAAGACCATAACCACGCGATTTTAAATGCTAACGTGAATAGTGGCAAAAGGACGAAGGTTAGTTTAGGTGAAATGAATGCATTTTTAACTGTGGAGGAGCGGAATTCAAATTTTGATTCACCCAAATTAAATGGTAATCTTGAAGTGGTTTTATATGTGGATGATGGAAACAATGTGGATTGGTGCACTGTAAGTAGAAAATATTATCGTGGTTTCCATGGGGGGAGTGCACGTCGATGAAGTTAATTGGGATGTAACTCTCTTCATCTACATTTTATTTTCTTAGTTGTTGTTTAATCACTGCATGTTGCGGGTTTTGACGTTGGTTTTGATAGGCTATCTTCATGCCTTTGTCCTCATTGTTTTGGATCTTATGTTGTTTTACTCAGATTGGCACATCTGGCTTCTGAGCCACTATTGTTCAAGGGTATAGTCCCTTTCATAAAAATTATTTTCCTATAATAAAGAAAACAAATAGGATATAACTTATTTTTTATTATCTTTTTAAATTCATCCCACTTAGTAATAGGAGGAAACATCTTAACAACCAAAAAAGAACATAGATTTTAAACCAAGTTACAACATGATTGGTTAATTTTAACCTTGAAAATGAAATATGTTGACTCTCATTTATTTGATACAAACTAATATACTCCCTCAAGTTTAGCTAGCCAATTGTCTAGCTTCTCGGCATTCACATCCCCATTGTAGGCGGTGAGTCTCTATCTTTTCCTCTATTTTAAATGGATGAGGACGTGAATGCTGGCACAGCTAGACAATTGGCTAGCTATCCTCATAGTCATGAGGTATCTTCATTCATGGGCTCCTAGTGCCTCATTTGGAACATCTAATCTTCTACATGAGAAATCTCCATGATGGAATCCAAATTCTCCATACACAAGAGAAATATTACCCACATCTTTGGACAATATTTTCCACATTGACCTCTAACTTGTAGAATTGTTCTTCTTCAGTCTCACCCACATCTTCTTTGCAATCTATGTCATATATTTCTTGTTTCCCCTTCCTAGGTGGAAATATTTACTTCAAAAGGAATGAGGATACCTTCACCTCTTTCACTTCCCTTTTGGGCAAGGGGCATCTAATTGAAAATATCAACACAAATTACACCACACAAAAACAATTTTTGATATTAACTGTTCTGATATCATTGTGATTTATAAACTGTCTATTTTTTAAACAATATACAGATCCTATCTTAGTGATAATTGAATGCATAAATTTACTAAATTCCTTTTAATCAATATAATGTGCACTAGAAAATTCACATACTTTACTATAAATTCAGAGATATAAGACAAATGAGACTCACAAGATTTATCCTCAGAGAAATCACAATGTGGTAAAAGACTCTAGATGGGTAAGCAAATTGCATTCCCTTTCACTATGTAATTATCTAAAGCGTAAATCTACTACCAAATATTAGCATTTAAGAAGGATTAAATATCCTTCTAATTTTATTTTCTTTCTTACAATCCTCGAAAATGAAGAAGTCATCTCTAATTGAACAAAACAAGGAATAAGTCAAAGTTTTCCTTTTTACTCACACTTTAATTTACTCAAAATCACTTTCTAGAATGAATAATTGAGCTTGTATTTATAGTTTATCTACCCACAACACACCCTCAGATGGAGGAGAAGGTGAAATGATCTGATCTGGTAAGTCAAAACATTTGTAACTACTCATATTCCCATTTTTGTATTTAAAGGATGCAAATGAGAATATGGAGGAGGCATCAGGCATCTAGAAGAGGTGTCGGGCATCAAGAAGAGGCATCAAACATCAAGATGAGGTTTTAGGTGTCTAGAAGAGACATCAAGTGTTTGGAAGAGGTGTATAGAGAAAAAAAATGTCCTTCTTATGTTATTCAAAGGTGTTTGGATGGCCACCAACCTGACTTGACCATTTTCCTATATGAAGAACATGCCAAGAATATGCACTACAAGTATCAATAATGAGAATACATAGAATTGGGTATTTTCAGGTCCATTTTTAGATAAGTGTTAGTGAGAACTTACTGGAAAAAATAGATATGATACCAAACTTGATCCAAAAATAGGGGTCTTAAAAAACTAACTCAATTTTTCACGTTTCCATAGATACCTTAAAATTTCCTAATTATGTGATTATGGGTTAAAATTAAATATAAACACACACACTAGAAATCAAAATCACATTAAAAATAAAAAATAGGAACACAACAAATTTTGTTTCGAAATGGACTACGTCTCCAAGTCCGTTTAGAAGAAGAACTGATATATAACCAAAGTAGAAAATGCACATGTCTTACATCAATTTACTACTCAGTCAGTAGCATTGATCAACTTGGCTTTGGCTATTGGCTTTCAACTTTAGCTCGGGCTCTATTTATATCGATGTATTATGGATCCACAATATAATTCTCATATTAAACAACAATGATGATGCATCGTCTCTCTCGAATCATGACACAATGTCTTTATAATGGCACTCCAGAATTTTAGATGATAATATCGATGCAATACGAACTATATGGCTCTCTGGCCTCCTTCACAATAATGTTACCAAAATAAGACACTTTGATGTCCTCTTTGCAACTCTAAGGATTTTCAATCTCCTCATAATAATATTTCTAACTACGACTCTATGGATTTATGGAATCCTTACAATAATATTTTCGAATGTGAATTTATCTATTTTCAGCCTCCTCACAATAATATTTCCAACTGTATCTCTATCTCTTTACAACCTCCTCACAATAATATTTCCGACTACGGCTTTACATCTTTCTAGTCTTCTCAAAATAATATTATCAGCTAAATAATAATCTATGATGGCCTCTCTATGACTCTACAACTTTCAGGCCTCTTCACAATAATGTTGCTAAAATTAGAAGCTCTATGGATCCTGAAAATGATGTTGAGAGATTCTTTGGTCTCCATGTTGACTAGTAGCTCTTTATCTTTTTGATGGTTCTCTAGCACTGTGTCAAATGATAGGCTCCAACTTCTTGATGAGCTAGTGACGAGAATCATTGATACTCGTACTTTAATGATAATTGTTTCACTAATAAGTTTCGTGTGTATGAGCTAAATAGATAGGGTAAAGATGATGAGGAATACATGTGAATGAAGGTGGAAGGTAGAGTGTGCCCAATCTGATTTCCTGATCTAGTGATGATTGCGATATTTTCCTTTTTACTAGGAGGAACTACCCGTGAATGTAAAACAAGACCACAAGAAGAATATTAAACTATATATGTCAGTGGACTGCCTAGCATGTACTAGATCCAAGAAGTGTGATACTTTCTAGATGGTTGTTAATCCACTGTTTAATACAATTAAATACAGTAAATAACATAAATAAACAACATCTTGCTATATTTGATATGATTTAGGTATCTCATTCAAATACAATAACTAAATTTAATCTAGCGGGTAAGGTTATGAACTGATCTGGAGGTTGGGCAGGTAGCCAAGGTGACTAGGACAGGTCAGGATCCAGTTTTGGGTGGGTTGGTTTATTTGGGTGAATGCTATGAGGTTGTTGTTATAGGTAGAATTACCAGATACAGAGACTGACGTCGGTCTGATATGACCAATGTCGGTTGAGAGGAAACTGATGATGGTTTGGGTTAACCGGTGTCGGTAGGGGTAGACTGATAGAAACTCAATAAAACTTGGTTTTGAAGATTCTCTCTAATTGCACAGAGAATGGGAGAATGAGGGTTAGATTGCCAAAGACGCTGAGAATTCTCAGAGATGTTTGGTAGTTAGGTATAGAGAGCAGGGAGGTTGTAGGTGGTTAGGTGGAGGGATTGACAAGAACGTGGGAGGTGATGAGATGCAAAGGAGACTAGGATCCTCAATTGAAGATAAATAAACTGATCTAAATAAGTGTGGAAATATTTAGATCCAAATGCACTTACATATATTTGCAGACTGGTGGTTGGATGAGAGTGATGGTTGATCTGTGAAACTGGTAGTCAGTGTTGTGGCAGTGCTTCCCGAAACATTACCGTGAACGCTTAACCTTCATATCAGTCTTGGTGCTGATTCAGGATGTCTGGATATGTAAGAGGGCTCTAGTTCATACTTGCATGCAGATCTTTCTCTTCTTAGACTTGAATAATTCTTCCAACCTCTGGAATAAGGTTTCCAAAGTGAATATATGGTAACTAATGATGGTTTAGATTAACCAACGTCGGTTTAGTGTTAATTGACATCGGTTATAGTGGGAAATCCTAGGTTACCAAAACAACAGATCTTGGCTATCTTTTTTTACCAGCTCTTCTTGTTGATTTGGGTCTAAAATGGTATTTTCCGCATACCGAAGTGGGCATGTTTATAGAGAAAGGATAGTCATGTAGTGTTATGGTTAGACCAAGTCTCAGTTAGTTATGGTAAGTAGAGATTGAGTCCTAGTTAGAATGAACATGCTAAAAATAGGTCCATGATGAGGTGTCTAGGTAATGTGGCTAGGTGAGGTGGTCAAGTAAGGACATTAATTAAATTAATTAAATTAATTAATTCAATTAATCATGTGCGCTATGGGATATGAATATGTAAGGTATGGTTTATTTAATTAATGGGACTATAAGGGTGGTACAACCTAATTTTGGTGTCTACAATAATATATTTGTCAATCCAGGGAAGTGTTCATGGATGTTTCCAATAAAGGGAACAATATGAATTGCTCTCAACATGTAATTAATAAAAGAATTAACTAAATAATAAATGACTGCAATTATAAGATGTAATGCATGAAAAGAAAATAATATTAAAGACATAATCTAAAGATTTTTAACATGGTTTAATGATAAAATGGTAAATGCATCAAAGATGACAAAAAGGAAATAACAATAAATATCCCTTATTGATGGGGAGGAGTGACCCTTTCCCCTTACCTTCAATCAGGTTTAAGGTTGAAAGTCACACAAAATTTTCCCCTGAATCTACAATCTTTATTAAATTGAAAGAGTATGCTTTTACAATTAATCAAATAACTGAAATGAATCGATAAATCTAAATACATTAGCTCTTTTATACTAGAGCAATCATAGTACCTCTAGGAGAGAGCTAGTTTATTCACAATAACTAACATCTATTGATTTGATTGTTGAATTTAAAAATGACTATCTATTTTAAGGAATACAATTATGGAAGAAGTAGTATTTGAGGTGTTTGGATTGGAATTAATCTTGCTAATTGTAGAGGAGGTTCATGATCAATTCCTTTGAGAAAGTCAGTCATTGTAAGATCTTGCAGTTCTTAGATTGATTGTAGAGAATCATAGTAATAAAAATTCCTTAGTTGTTGGTTGCATCACGTCTCCCAGAAAATGAAGTGACTAAACCTAAAAATCACATGAATATAGGTTGAGGTAATGGCGCACGTTTCCTATTCATGTTGTTATGCCACCATTTGTATCACTAATAGTTCAAGCTATCTATCTTCTTGTGTAAATCCCTAATTTTAAGGAATTCATAGTTGATGACTTGGACAAGCTCGGTGTTGTACTACAAGTCCTATATTAATGCGAAGGTGAATCCTACACTAATGCGTTAATTGAGTCCTGCGCTAGTGTAGTAATTTAGTTATGCACTATTGCGATTTATTCTTGTAATAACTGAACATATACTTTCCAAAGGCACTGTTAATTCATATAAAAATATCAATTTAAGCCATTCTTGAGGAAGAAATAACAAGATAAAAATAACAAACATATGCACAATATTTTTTTCAAAAATATAGTAAAACATTAAGTATAAGTAGTTAATATTATAAATTGTACAATATGATATCAAATTAGTAAGGGGATTCACATGGTTTAAACAAAAAAGTGGGGGTTCATCACTCCCCTGGAATGAAGGTTTAGCAGGTCCTCCTACTACCTATTGGTCAATTGTTCTACAATCCTTGAGAAATTATACTCATTGAAAAATGTTTTCCAAGTTTCATCCAATGAAGTATTACATAACCCAAAGTGATCAATGAAATTTTTCCTCCAAGTGTTATAACTACCCTCTGGCTGATTATCTCTATAATCTCACCATTGTACTAGAGAAATCACTAATGGAGGTCAATACCTCATACCAATCCATTTCTCTTGCAACTCGAGAATAATTTTTCAAATGTCCTTGGCCCTCTTAAGTGACCAACGGAGGTTAGTTGGTGAAATGACCTCCTTTTCCTTGTATGGTTATGCAAGAAGTTGATATCTTACCTGACAGGAAAAGAATTTTACATTGAATGTTGGATTCACCTTTTATCTCAATTTTTTGACACAATTCTTAAGGATATAGGTGTATTTGTCTACTAAACATAGACAATATACCTGTGACTAAAATTTGTTAAAGAACTGAATGGGGGCAGGAAGATCATGCCTCATCAAGAGGCCTATTGTGGACTCTTCTTGCACAAATGTGGCCCTCCAGAATGTCCATTCAACTTGGTGCCTATGAGTAGATATGAATTCTTTTAACTGTACCTCTCCCACATAAAAATTTATTAGAATTTCAATTTTCTTAGGGAGAAGAAATTTGTGCATATAAAATATACACAATAAAATTTTCTCAATATCATTCCTTATTGTATATGCACCCACAAACTATTTATCATCATCAAATTCAATGTCCTGCATGGCATAGGCCCTAGATATTTTCCATTTTAAAAACTAATATTTTAGAAACAATGCATAAGAATTTAAAGGTCTACAAGAAATAACTTGGTCATATAGACGACTAAGAGTGGCCACATTTTCTTTTAGCAATTTTTTTTCCTCTTTCAAATTTTTATTTTCATCTAAATCTTCCTTGATCCTGTAGCATTCATCCATCCACTTGACTATTCCCTTTAAAACAACAATTTGGGTAAATAAAAAGCTACTTTGAGCGAAAAGTACTTCCATGGTCACATGTTGTTATTCTTTCATATTTTCTTGCAAAATTGTAAGAGATGTGCTAAGTTCATATATTCTGTCTTGAAGGGATTGTATTTGTTGCTCTCTCTCTTCCAGGGATTTATATAGCTAAAGAGTTTCCTCTTCATGTTGTGCTATAGTCTACTGCAGCTATTATATTTCTTTATTTTTAGCAGTTTCCAGCAGGGATAATTTGTCTTCTTTGGCCTCAAGAAGTAAATGAAGATGGGTGATTCTTCCTTGAGCCAGTTGTAGCTCAAACAATATTTTGGAAAAAGAGAAAACTTGGTGAATAATTATATCAGAATCAGGGGGAGAAATAGGTTATCCTCTATCAGAGGTGTTTCCCTTTGTTTTTAACAAGTGACTCTTTAGCTGTGGCTATGGAATGCTCAATTTATTTTTCTGTATCAAGAAAAGATGGTGAAACTAGTTTGTGAGGAGACACAGGTGGGGTTTTCACCAAGGTTTGCATTATTATGGCTACCTCTTGGTCTTCTGAGGAAGGAGGATTTTTAATTGGAATTTCATGTAAGGAAGGTGTAGGCCTAGAAGTCATGAGGTGTTTTTTAGGTCTCTCAGAGGTTGAGGGTGATTTCTATATAACTACTTTAGACTCTAAGGCACATTTCTTTTGATAATTCAGCAATTTTTTCATTCCACGTTTCTTTTCAACAATTTGATTCTTGCAAATCAAATGAATTAAACCATAGAAATTTAAATAGGAGGTACCCCAATGAAAATTTTCTATAGTAGAACAAATAGAATCATATAAAAATTGAGGCAAATTGATTTTATACTGGGCTTTACTTTGACCATGGCGAAGGTTTATTAAAATTCTCAACACAAGCCTTAGAAAAATTTAATATTATCCTTCATTAGTGAAGTATTTTATAACCCATTTTGCAACTTCCACCTAGGGTTTAGGAATGGTGATTCTTTTTATGCCTTTTACATGAAAAGAGTGAGTGAGAGAGAGAGAGAGCGTGAGTGAGATAAAGAGATACTAAGAAAGTGTGTGTGTGTGAGAGAGAGACAGAGAGAGAGAGAATGAGGAGAGAGAGAGAGAGAGAGAGAGAGAGAGAGAGAGTGATAGAGAGTGTGTGTGTGAGAGAGAAAAGAGATATAACAAGAGGGTAAGTGCACAAATATGGGGGGCCAAAAGGTAGACACAAATCCATTTTTTGGCCATAACATGCTCGTTTTATGGCTCGATCATGTTATAGAGCCAAAGAGAAAATTTAGGGTCATGCTATAACACGAGCACATTATCACACGCTCGTGTTCCTGTGTGTTATGTGGTATATGTGCTTGTGGCATGCTTTTATTTACAAAAATAAATGTTTAACTACAAGTTTTTCTTTTATTATTATTTATATTTTATTATTTCTTATAAGATGTTAGGGTCACTTTGCACTTTATGGAACTAGTCTCACAGCTCAATGCGTCATGGTTTAGAATATATTTTTTTAGCTTCTAATTTGGTCAGTACATAGTTTTTGTTTAGGATTTCAGTATTCAGACTTTAAGATTTTAGGGTTTAAATTTTACAGTCGATATCTATTTTGCGAAAGAATATAGTCATTGTTTAGGTTTTGGGGCCTTTTGGATTAGTTATTGACATTTTTAGGAGAGTTAAATGTGTTAAAACTATATATTTTAAGCCTCGCAACTCCCAAAGGTAGCAAAAATTTCTTGAATATATGGACTTATGTAATTCCTTATAACACATAATAAATCAAAACACATATGAAAGTTTTTCTCGATTCAAATAATAAAGGGAATGGTAATCATGTGGTCTGTGAAGGATCTGAAACATCATGAGGTGATGCAGAGCTCCAACACATTTGCATGCATTCATCAACTCATAACAACTAATTTCAATCATTATCATTAGTATCTTGTTTTTAGAAGTCTTTGCAACAAGCTCTATAGGCTCAAATATGCACAAATGTCATAATCAACCAAAAACTTACCCTTTGAAACCCCATATCTTACTCTCACATTTTATACACAAGCCCAATCAACTGTTAAAATGACTCATTTTCTTGTAAAACCTCATTTTATCAAACTTCCACTCTATTCCTCTCACTAGTTTTAAGTTTCCTAATTCCAAATCAAGCACAAATTTGGAATTTTTTGCTTCCATTTTCTCCTTTCAAATCTTTATATTTTTTCATTATGCTCAGACTAAAATGAAACCATTCAACTCTTTATATTGTTAGAGATTGTTAGAAACTATTTTCTTAGAGACAGTGTTGTGGTGGTTAGATGATTAATTTCAGTGGCTTATTAAATGTTGTATCTCTCTCTCTCTCTCTTGAATCAAATAAAATTAATTTTTATTAACGACTCGACTAGGAGCGCATGAAAACCACAAGGAAACCTAGAGATTGTTTAAAATCCCTTTAATCTACAGTAGTGATTACAAAGTGAAAACCACTCTTGATCTTCTACACTACAAGGATCAGAAAACCTCATATATTTGTAGTAGGTCTCATGAGTGAGTTCATCTTTTGGAATATCAATATTAGGACCTTATTTCCTAGTCTCATTCCTAGAACCATCATTGAGTCTTCTTATACAACTACCTTGTTTATGAGGGGTGGGAAAAGTAACTAAATTGATATTTAGTCTACATTGTGCCTTGCAATGCATATTACATATCTCTTCCAAACATGTTTCTCCACACATATAGTTGCACTCTTGAATTTCAATTACTTCACACTCTAAAAAAAAATTCACATTTCTCATATTTCCATGTATGGTAGTATGCAATCTTGGATGACCCATTAGAAGCTAGAAAAAATAACCACATGCTCATATTCACATTCATGATTCACTTTGATACATGTTCATATTCACAAGAACATATTCTTCCTTGAAAGTTCTTGGTTTATCTCAGTAATGGTGTCTCTCTGTATCCAAGGATTGAGAACTACTGAGGTCTGGGGAAGGATAGGACATTCATGAATTAAGTGTCTGAATTAGAATGTTGTTGCATCTGGAGAAAAAATTTAAAACATGGGAGCAATTCATCTTGGAAAATAAAAATTTTGAACCTTATAAATCCTCTCAAATTTCTAGCTTACACAAGCACTGGGCATATCAAGTTATATTCTTCGAATGAAATCATTTTTATCAACAACTTGCAACTGAAATAATTATTCAAAAGAGCCTAAAATTTTATAAAATTTGGTTGGTATTCTAATCCGTTAGACCCAAAAATACCACTAGACTTGTTTTTCTCAATTTAGGGTTTAGGGTTTAACATTTAGGGCCTATGATTCAAGGTTTAGGGTTTAGGGTTTAACACTTAAGGCTCAGGGCTTAGGGATTAGGATTTAGGGTTCAATGTGTACGGTTTATGGTTTAGGTTTTAGGTTTTAGGATTTATGGTTTAAGATTTAGGGTTAAGGGCTCTTGGTTGAGGTTTGAGGGTTGAGGGTTGAGGGTTTAGGGTTTAGAGTTTAGTGTTTAGGGTTTAGGGTTTATGGTTTAGGGTTTAGTGTTTGGAGTTTAGGGTTTAGGATTTTAGGGTTTAGGGTTTAGGTTTTAGGGATTAGGGTTTAGGTTTAGGGTTTTAAGATTAGGGTTTATGGTTTAGGGATCAAGGTTTAGGGTTTATGGCTAAGGGTTTGATGTTTGGGGTTACTATTTTAGGGTTTAGGGTTTATGGATCAATACTCCATGCTCAAGGTTTAGGGTTTAGGGTCTCGATATCAAAGATCGATATTTAGGGTTTAAGGTTTAAAATTTAGGGTTTAGGGTTTATATTTTAAGGTTCAGGGTTTAGGATTTATGGTATAGGGCTACGGGTTAAGGGTTAAGGGTTCAGGTTTAGGGTTTAAAGTTAAGGGTTTACGGTTCAGGTTCAGGGTTCAAGGTTAAGGGTTTAGGGTCTAGCATTTAAGGTTTATGGCTTAGGGCTTAGGGTTGAGTGTTTAGGGTTTAGGCCTCAAGGTTCAAAGTTTAGATTTTAGGGTTTAGGGCTCAAAGTTTAGGAATTAGGGTTTAGGGTTTAGTGTTCATGGTTTATGATTTATGATTTAGAGTTTAGAGTTTAGAGTTTAGAGTTTAGAGTTCAAGGTTTAGTGTTGAGGATTTAGGGTTTAGGGTTTAGGGTTTATGATTTAGGGTTTAGGGTTTATGCCTCAAAGTTTACGGTTTAAGGTTTAGTGTTCATGGTTTAGGATTTATTGTTAAGGATTTAGGACTTAGGGCTATGGGTTGAATGTTTAAGGTTTAGGGTTTATGATTAACAACTTAGGATTTATGGTTTAGTGTTTAGGGTTTAGGGCTTAGGGTTAAAGGTTTAGGGTTTAGGGTTTAGGGTTTAGGGTTCATGGTTTAGGGTTTAGGGCTCATGATTAAGGGTCGATGGTTTACCGTTTAGGGTTTAGGTCTCAAGGTTTAGGTTTTAGGATTTAAGTTTATGGTTTATGGTTTGGGGCTTACTGTAGAGGGTTTAGGGTTTAAATTTCAAGTGAGGAATTTCTTCACTCAAAAACACAACCCAGAGTGTTAGGAAGGTGTTTTCAACTCAAAATTTGTCCCAATCCTCATGAGATCCTTACCCATGGTAAAAAAATAGTCTATTTATGATAGTACCCATTCCTAGAGGTACTTATTAACATTTACAAATATTAAGCTATCACCGTGTGGCGATCATATCTCTAGTTCTTACAAATTTAGGGTCATTTTTTTATGGAGCCAAAAGGGGTAGCTACACTATCTTTAAATGTTATGAAATACAAGTTTAGGAGCATAGATTTAGCTTTAATTCTTTTCTATTAACTCTGCTACATTTCCCATAGCTATGCACTTCATTACATACGAGCTGCATAGTAACAAATCTCATAACAATGTATTTTTCTTTACCTAAAACCTTCTCAACAATATTTGGTTGCATATGAAACCACTCTACCCAAATGGTTTCAACCATTAATAATAACATTGATGATAAAACAATATCTCATTGTTTTATTATCTAACTTACTAACTTACTAACTTACTAATTTACTAATTACCATATAGTAAATACTATTTACTACATGTGATATTACATTCACATTATAATAATACTATCCATGATGATATTGTATTCATCATATCTAATGTTCACACTATATAATATCTCTAACATGAAATTCTTCATGAAACCTTCAAGTCTTAGAGAAAAATGGATGTTACCAATATGTATAAGATTCACATATATTTCCATCACGCTTACTTTTTTTCCTCCTTACTCCTTACCGAGCTCCCAAAATCACCTGAAGAAGTCAAATTTCACCATTAGAGTGTTTATTCCCTGCACCTACAAAACCCGTTGTTAATAAGATTTTCCTTACATGAGTAAACCTTTCCTAAATATTCCTAAACACTCCTACAAATGTTAATAACCAATCCAAAATTCCCCAAAACCTAAACAATGCTTATATTCTTTCAAAAAAAAGATATCGATTGTATAATTTAAACCCTAAAATCTTAAAGGCTGAATGATGAAATCCTAAAAAATACATATGTATTGACCATATTAGAATATGAACAACTATCTTCTGAACTGTGACAGATGGTGTTGTGGGACTAGTTCCATAAGGTGCAGAGTGACCCTAACATCTTATATTTACTGAAATAAATTTAAAGTGTAAATAGAAGCATGCCACAAGTACATATACCACATAACACATAGGAACATGTGTGTGTTATAACTAGGACACGCTATAACGCATGCACCTTTTTACTTCTTTGGGTTTGCTAATCCTAATCCATAGGCTTCGATTTTCCTTGGATATCCTACCCTATGGCTTGGACTATGTAATCCATTAATAAATCTGTGATTTACATAGAAACAACAAAATGTAATGTGTACACTCGATAAAAAAATGTGTTATAACATAATATTCCAAAAACTTATTCTACAACGTCAAGCTCGGTTTTACCTTGGTGACAATATGATTATTTCTAAAGTCTGATTAGTTTAAGGATTTCATCCATAATTTCTTTTACTAGTGCCTTCTTTTCTTGCGAAAACCTATGCATACATTTTGTGCACAATTTATGATATTTTCATCCGAATTTCAAAAACAAATTCCTCTTCAAAACTCCATTCTACACGCATTAAAAAAATGACTTTTTTTTCTCAAAGTTATGGGGGTGTGTACACCAATATTTCATTTTTGGGATGTGTGCACTTTGAAAATTAAAATATATATATTCATCCAAAAATTATGAAACATGAGTGGGACCTCATACATGGAATTACCTAACTTTCTATTGAAGGGATTTGAAAAATAATTTATAAAACTCAAAAAATGGGGGAGGGGAGCGCATACACAATAGGTTCTTATCTTTTTGACAAAAAAATAGAAATACATTGTGTGCACACCACATTTGACCCTCTTAATCTCAACCATTTTTGAAAAAAAAAATAGTAGTTTAGAAACTAGATTCTGGCTCTACGGTACTTATTCTTATTACTTTGTCAAATTTTGAGCATATTCATGTTGAATTATTTGATGAAGTTTAGGTTTTGCTGATTTTAGGAAAAAGGTGTCCCTTTTTTACCCCCTTTTGGCCCCCCATTTTCATGCACTTACCCAAAAGAGAAAGAGTGAGAGTGAGAGATAAAGAGTGGGAGAGAGAATGAGAGAGAAAGAGTGAGAAAGAGTGTGTGTGTGTGTGAGAGAGAGAGAAAGAGAGTGAGAGTGATATATAGGTGTATATATATATTTATATATAATTAATTATTATATTGAGAGAGAAAGAGAGCTTAGTGAAAGTGAGATAGAAAGAGAAAGCGAGAGAATATCATTGTTTCGAAGAGAGAGAGAGAGAGAGAGAGAGAGATAGAAGATTTGGTTGTTAAATTCTATCAGTGGTTTTGTTCTGTGGACTGTCAAAATTGCCTCAGTCCTTCCGAGCTATGTTGTTCCATCGATGTCTCTTAAGCGGGGTAGCTTTCTGTAGAGCAGAAAATTGCAACAAGACTTTGATGGGCACATAACTAGAAAAATGTGGCACTTCGGAATGTCTCATCTAAACCTATGGATTTTCATCTAGTATGCCTACATTAATTGACTACCTCAGTTTCTCCCAAATCTCACCCATTAGTATTCACGGTGGCAGCGAATGAAACATGACATAATACCTTCACTTAGAAGATTAGTGCCAAGGCATCTAGGGAAGATATTTTGAATTTATGAACACATCATGGCACCAAAATGATGGTTCAAATCCACACATCCTTTAGTGGGATGGTTAGACACTATTAGATTATGTCATTCCATTGTCAAACTGTCATGGTCCTTCTAGGCTACATTGGTTCGATGATGATCCCTTATTAGTTCCCTAAGAGTAAAAAGTTGTCCAAACTTTGACAGGTCATAACTAGAAAACCTTGGTGTTTGAGAATTTCTGGTTTGAACCTATAATGTGTATTCGGGTCCACCTGATAAAATCCTATCTTGGTTTCTCCCAGCTCTGTCCCATTTGTACACCCTGGTGGCAGACCCCGAATAAAACGTGGTAAAAACCTTCAATTACATACTAGTGTCAGGGCATCCTCTCTTCTTCAATATAGGTGGTTAAATGAGAATATGTAAGAGGTAAAAATAATATTAAAAAATGAAATTTCATATGATATAGGTGGTGAAATGAGAATGTGTTGTTAAAAAAGAATGTAAAAAAGAGCATTTTCATATAATATGGTCTCTCTCTCTTCCATCTTCTTTGTCCTCTCACTTGCCCCTTCTCTCACTCTCAATCGATCTTGTGGGCTTCATCCCCCCTTCTCTCTTCCATCCTCTCTCTCCCTTTCACTCTCACTTCACTTACCGAGTCTCATCCCTGGACTCACTCTCTTGATCTCTAATGTTGCTCTTGGTTCTCTCAAGGTCTCATAACTTCGCACGATATCGGAATATATAATGAGTATGCCTCTACTAATATGATAAGACAAGTAAATAGAGGATTAAAACCAAAAGTCCTAAAGTAAAATCTTCTCTTCACTTCAAAATATAAATTCTTTACTAACGACACCAATCATGTGAAGGTGGAAGCTTGTTTATCACCACTTCTAGTACTTGCATTAATAACATTAGTAATGATATAAATAAATAAAATTAAAGGATTAATTTCAAACAACATTACAATTTAAGAATTCACTCAGTGTTGAGAGAATCAACCTCTTACAAACTATCAAACTCACATGTGTTAGATGAAAAATTCACTTTTTGAGGCATTATTCCTCATTTCACAGTCTTAGGGTGTTGAGTATTGATTTATGGTTAGACTATCAAGAACCTTCCACTAACTTCTTCGCTTGCGTAGTCTATCACCATATTCAATCAACTAAACATTCAAGATTCCATTTGACAAGTTCATAATGAATGACATAGATCTTTCTATGTGTTGTCAAATTGCTCATAAAGTAAGATAGAACAACAAGGTAGAATAATGAAGCTTTCTATGAGCTTCTTGAAGTCTTCAAACAATGGCACATTGTGATTTATTTTGGCTATCCAATTCTAAGACATGCTTTCTAGTAACAACTAGAATGTACCCCATGGGATTCTAGGACTTCTTTATCTTGAATAGGGATATACAAATTTTTTTCCTCAACACAACTGAAAATAATTAATATTATGACCCTTAATTGTTATTTTCAAAATTTAATTCCCGCGTAACATTTTGCAAGATGTGAGTAATCTAGTCATCTTTGGATCTTGGGCCAAAATAAATTGTAATGAACAATGGAAGGGGAAAACCATGATTTTTTTCCACAGCAAAATGAATTCACTAATTTATTCCCCAAAAAGTTTCTCAAATGCATAGGGCCAAATCTACTCCAATCATTATTGTATTATTAAGGCTAAATTCACTCTCCTAATTTCTACAACCAAATCCAAAGTAAGTTACCCTAAAACTACAGATCTGAAAAAGTATTAATTTTAACAACCAGAAAGCTTAGTCCAAATCTTCTAAAATAAAGACACTCCTTCAATATATGTATATGTATATTATCCTTGATCCAAACCTTTTTAAAAATGTACTACGATATTTAAGGCTTTCTACAATTTCATTATGTTTTAGTTCTTTACAAAGCATCACACTAACCTTTAAAAAATGCAAAAAATGACTAGTCTAGTTTAAATAGGGTATTACTAAAATTAGTATAAATTATATTTAAAATTATCGGTTCCTATTCTCTAAACTCACTTAATATTGAAGAATTTGTGTTCTGAAATAATCATCACAAATGATAGATCCTATTAGGATTTTTGTATAAAAATGATCAAACTCAATTACCAACCCAAGTAGACATATATAATGTAGTCAAGGTATTTAGCCATATACTATAGTACCATAAATTGAAGGAGATTATATTAAATGATTTCACTCTTGTTCCTCTGGCGCCAAATTTGTTAAATCATAGATATATAATGGCTATACTATTTTAGCTATGGCTAGATCAACAACCAGCTCACTACTTCTACGTGAGAGAGAATAATTCACATTTCTAAGATAATCCATGTAGAGAGAGCATAGAGACCTCCATTGGTTGAGTTTTCTTTTACCCTTTAATGGGTAAATTTGTCCTGAAGCTCTTTAGTATAAATAAATATCTATATAACATAAGTAAACATGATTAACACTCCTTTTATAAGGTTTGCCAAAATTTGAAACTCCCTATCGATATAAGCATTCCATTAAATTTCAGGAAACAATTTAGTTTCCCTATCAATGTATTTTATAGTGTATGATATGTTGATTTTTAGTATGGAAACAAAAGTCAGCAAATGATTCTTTAGAGAATTACCCTTGGGCCGAGTCATTGAAGAAGCTTGGCAATTTAGTTAAATACGACAATGATTACTTGTCCATATTGAATTTGATTTAGGATTAAATATCATTTTATGAAAATAGAAATGTTAAATGAATACATGGAATACTTGTCCAAGCAATATTGATCTAATTCAAACATTTTATAATTTTCCATCCATCATGTAACATTTTTATTCCAGCCAAGTATGGGGAAGTGATTTTGTGCTAAGGATCATTACATAATTAGGGACAATAGGCTAAGTTATTTAAGGAATCCGTATGATGATAGGGGGAATATGCAAGTTTTGGGAAGATATTTTTTTAATCTTGAGAGATCTGGGAAAAATCATATTGGATTAGCAAGAGGTCAATCACTGTTGTTGCCTCTCTGTAATGCCCACTTCCCTACGACACTTAGTTGATTTTCATTTTGAGTTATGCAGACTTTTGGATATGGACATTACTTATACTTATGTTGATTAGCATGATGTTTTGTGACTAGATGCATTTGGATTATGATTGGATTTTGTTTTCAGTATGATCTACACTGACTCATGGACAGACTATTGGATACTGATATTATTTTTTATATGGATATATTGCATGTGTTCTAACATTGGATTTCCTCGCCATGATGAGTAGAATGTAGTTGTTGAATTTACATTACTATAATTTTGGATAATGATGAAATGCATAATTAAGTTGTGATTTAGACCTAGAAATAATGGATTGATTGAATTACGTATAGATGTTAATAAATTTCATGCATATGGTTATTTTGGATATTTTGACATGGCCGCAAGGCCGAAGGAGGTATTTTGTATTTTGCAGGAAACACAACATGATCACAACCTAAAGGGGGCTTGGGAACCAAACACAACAGGATGTCGGGTGGTTACAACATTTGGTCGTCAAGGCAACTTGTGAATTGTATTGTGTTACCTTTGTTCTTTTTTATGTTGTTAGGAAAAATTTCCATGGGGGGAAATTTTCTAATGTGACCAAGGGGTTAAGAATTTTAATTACTTGTTTTAATTTTTTTAGTAGGTGATTTTATTTGTGATGTCTCCTTTTTAAATTACTTTTGCTAAGTGTGTTTAGATTAAATTAACATCTTGTTTTAATTTTAAGTTTTGAGGGAAGTCTAGTGGGTGTAATTAATTTTGATGGTTGGCTCCTTGAGCCTTGTGTTTTCTTCTTGTATTGAATGTTTGTTTTGAGTGTTGACCACTCCAAATTCTTTGAATCTCGAATTTGAGATTGAGGGCAATTTTGGGGACTTGTGGGACAAGTTAAACTTGTCCCACACTTCCCAAAACCCCTTACCAACCCTATCTATGGGTTGGGAAGCCAAAAAGGGGATTATTTATTATTTTGGGAAGGGAAATGTGACTTTGGAGTGCACTTGTCTTCCATTTTCATTTAATTGTGCCTTAAGGCACATGGGAAGGGATGGAGTGTGGAAAAGAGATGTCATTCAACCCAACCACCCATTTATTGTGTTTTGGGATTTGAGTTGACTAAAGGGAGGTGGTCTTGAGGATGTGTGATGTGGCATCCTACATGGAGCCACATCATCCTCACCCTTCCCTTTTTTCTATTTATTGAAACTTCCTCTCTTGTTGAGGGGGTTGGAGGTTTTTTGTTGAGGAGTTCTTTTTGTTATTTTCTTTTGGAGAGAGAAAGAATTTTTGGGGGAGAAAGAGTAAAGGGGAGCTTGGACTTGCATGCTTTGGATTGTTTTGGAGGAGCTTGGACAAAGCTTCTTGGTTTAGGCTTCTCCAATGGAGAGGTAGGAAACCTTCTCTTTTTGCTTTCTTATTGTTGTTGTTATTATGCTTAAATTGGTGAATAATGTATGTTTACTTTTGTGTATTGTGGGAAAAATGGGTAGAATGCTTAATGGTGTGGTGTAGGAGAGGTCTATGGGAAAACTCATGAGGGAGGCATAAGAGTAGAATAGGTGTTTGTGGAGGGAGTTTGGGAGGGATGCCCATCTTGGGTAAGAATGTTCACATTCTTACCTTGTCCTTGAGGGAGCCATAAGAGGAGGGAGGTATAAGAGTATGGGAGGAAAAAGGGGTACTTGAGGGAGGCATAAGAGTCATAGGGGCTTGAGTTTTATTGTGGAGGGTTTTGGATGGGCATCTCATCTCAATGGGGAGGCATAAGGAAAAAAAAAACTTTCCCATAGTTCTTTCTCCTGTTGGCTTGGATGAAAGCCTTGTTGTGAAAAGTATTTTGTTGTTTGTGTTTCCTTTTGTTTCTTCTTTTTAGCCTTGAATGTTGTGAAAGAAATATGTATTGTGGAAGCAAGTATTGTTGCCTTGAGTTGGAGACCACCCTTTCATTGTGTTGTGTTTGGGGCTCGGGGGTCAATGGAGGAGATTGCTTCTCTTCTCCATTGAGTTTTGGTTGGGAGGAGAGTGTTGCCTCTCCCCCTATTTTTTTGTGATTCAAGAAAACTTTTGGATGAGCTACCCTGTTGGTGTTTGGAGCATTGGAGTCTTGTTGATGACAATGTGAAAATTCCTTGTAGTTTACTCTTTTAGAGTGGAAAAGATTGTAATACTGTATTCATTCTTAGAAATGGCTTATATTTATCTACATTATATCATGTGAATATGAGTCTTGCAAAGATCTTATAAATGGAAATAAAGTTCTTTCAATTATAAATTTAAGTTTAGGAGTTCATTATTTATAGATTTTTGCTTTTAGATGGGAAATGAATATTTATTAATGGCATTATTGGAAATCCTTGTTACTTGAATATTCAAATAAGTTTCATTAAAAAAGGTTTGTCCTCCTTTATCCAACTAGCGGTATAAAATGATTACATAAAATTGGTCCATTAATATAAATCCCCTCTTTGTTGTTTTTGGATTTATTGTAAGCAAAGTTATGATTCACAACTAGTTTTACCTTAAAATAACCACCTAAATGAACTTGAAGTAGTAGATTATTGAAAGTTGATATATGTGAAAGTTTGGATATTGCTACAAATGCCTAGATGTATGCAAAATACTTACCCATGCTATTGTAATATTGTAATGTTTAAATCTTATACTCTATCCACCATTCCCTAATCTTATTGGGAAACCAAATTATTAAAATGTTCATTTTTTTTTTACTTAATTATATTATGTTATAATGGATATATGTACTCACAATATATTTTCGTTATTTTCACATTTAATAATTATACATACTTTATTATTAGAAATTAATAGGTTCATAGTTTCTTTGAAATACTAGAATATAAATGTTATTATTCAAAATTAATAGCTACCCCTAAATCGACTAAGAAAAAAAAAGTAATATTAATAAATGAAAAAAGGTTTAAAAAATTAAAAATTAAAAATTAAAATACAAATTATTTTGGCCTGAGTGCTGGTCGCCTGAGTGCTGGCCGCGGCCACTTAGGTATTAGTGTTTTAATGGTTGGGGGGGAGGGGCGCCGACCCCACTCCCAACCCATATTCTTATATGGGGTGGGGGGTGGGGTCGGTGCCCCTCCCCCCATTAACACAACCCCTCACTGTACATGAATAAGTTCTCTCAAGAACTGTTTTCAACAAATATAAAAAAACAAAAAAAAATGAAACCCGAGATTATCATGCACAGCTGTTGATCTTTGTTTCCGACCTGTATGCGGCCTAGGATTTTTTTCCTCCTCTTCCACGGTCATTCACACACACACACACACACACGGCACGTCACCACAAAGGGGGCAAACTTTCAAAATTGCAGCCATAGATCCTCACATGTATATACACACACACACACACTACATTGTTGATGAATCTATATGTGCATGTTCTTTACATAATAAAGTTGTTGTGTGTGTGTGTGTGTGTCACACACACACATATATATATATATATATATACTATTCATAATTATATCAATACACATGTTCTTTTGAGAATCAAAAAAAAAGTATATATATTAAAGTGTATATACATATATATACACATATATATATATAAGTATATACAAAACTGCACATCAGACCGCATGTACAATGGACTAAGGGCAACACAAAAAAACAAAGGTCATAAGAAGAAGAACCTTGCAAAAAAGCAAATAATCTCCTTAGTTTGAAGGACATATATATATAGCTGTGCGCATAGGGTTCGGGTAACCCAAATGATTAAAATCTATGGGAGATCCATATGTATACATACTGAACCTGTAAGGAAAATTCGTCCAATAAAGTCTTAAGCCCGAAATTTGATCAAGTGAAGCTCCCATGACTATAATGGCCTCCATGGCTTGACCTCCTTCTCCCTTCTCCCTTAACCTGCAAGTAAAAACACAAAGAAGAAATGAAAACAAACAAGAGAATGATTAGAAATAGATACAATATATATAATATATATATATATATATGAAAGCCCATAAGGATTTCTAGGGTTTCTTTGTCAAACCTAGATCTATTGGTTAGCAAGATCTTAGATCTTATGGTGGAGGACATACCCTACATCACTTAAGTGATTTGGATGTTTTAGTTACCCAAAGAGAACATATAAATACAAAGTTTTGCCGCTAATGCCCAAAATAGGAGGGGGAGAGCTAGCAAAATTTGTGCACACTTGACCCTTTATGAAGTTAACTAATTATTTTATATGTATGACTTTGAGCTAAAGATCATGGGTCTTGCTGGATTAAATTTTAAAATTAAAATTAAGAGTACTTTATATTAGCAATTAAGAGTTTCCAATTGAGGAAATAAAAAGGTATATGCAAGAAAAACTCAAGGAAACCATTTTTACAATTATTAAATTTGGTGGAAAGAAAGATTGATTATGTTAGAGAATTCACTTGTGGGCAATATGCATGAATTAATATATTTGGGTGAAGTTACAGATCGAAGATCAATTTTTTAATTTTTATAACTGTAATTTAACGATTGACACAAACCATCTTAAATGTCAGATTAGCAGATGGGCAATGCTATTAGATCATTTGAGTACATAAAATATGTAATTTTTGTAATTTGGGGCTAATTTAGAAGATTTGCCAGTACATTACGACTTAAAAGGATATTCGAATCTTTTTACAATGTTTTATCGTAAGTTTTTTAATTATACTGCCTTGTTTAATTGTCTAAGATTGGTTTTAAAAAATATTTTTTTAATTATGAATTTATCAAGAAAAAAATCTAAGATAGTATATTTAAATGCATTTCACACAAACATAATATGGCCAATTTCATGTCATTTTTGTTTTATTGATGCAAAAAGACACAGACCACTTGGCCTCACGGATATTATTAAATATTAATTATTGCATCCATTGAAATTGCTTCATTTCGATTCTAAATCGTGATGTAACTCAACATGGATTTTGATTTTCTACTGGTAGAGCCACTCCACATATGTTCTTCCCATTTCACCAATAAGTTGCGTAAGTATGAGAGAAACAGATCGAATGGTTAAGAGGTTGGAGTACTTCATGAGGAATTTCTTGGAGGCGAGAAGAAGGTTGTGGGCGTTGCTGTTAGAATGGCTGTCAAGCCGATCGTGAAGAGCTCCTTTTTCCAGCCGTGGGAAGGACTACCTGAAATGCAAAAGAAAACTTTCAAGGTAGCTAGGGTCGGCTAATATAGGCTTCTGTGGATTGCCTAGATTGAGCTAGATCCTGGGAAGCAGAGGTGCTAGGGTATCTTGAAGGATGTCAATCTTGAGTGTTCAAATACAACTCTTGAGTGCTTAGAGATCAAGAGGTTATCATGAGTGATCAGGGTTATGCTAATATAGTTGTACGATTTGTGGTGTACTCACGTGGTTACAACAAGCTATATTTAGAATTAATAATTGTGCAGTATCATAGACTGAATATAAAGAGGGTGGTAAGAGTTGTTTTAGGCTCTGTAGGCGTAGTAGAGGGTGATAGGGAGGTCTGAGTGAAGTTCTTGGTGGACGTTTTGCCCACATTTTAGGTGAACCACGTTAATATCTTGTCTTGGTCGGAAAATATCTTTGTGTAAAGACCAATACCGGTTGGGTGACCGACGATGGTAACTGGTTGTAGTCGATATCGGTCTGGCAAACCGAGTATACTTCTGCTATATAGTTTCCTACTGCTGATAAGGTAAGAATGAGGAATTAGTTTCCGCATATTTGTTCTCTAGTTCCTATTACAAAGAGTAACGCTGGTAAAAAGGCGACACCACGCTCACGACGTTTGTGCCATTTACGATGACGCCGCACGACTACCAGGTGGAATGGGTGATTGAAAATGCGACAATTTTTTTTTTTGCAAGGTCAGAGGTTCTTGTTTGATTTATTTTGATCTACAAGACGGGTGTAGGGCTGCTTGATCTTGGGGATTGACACAGCACACACACACTTTTACTTTGTATTTCGAACAAACGCACGAACATAGAACTACATGATTGTCTCAATTTCTGTAATTGGTTTAGGAATATCCCTGGTGACGCAAACATAGAAACGACCCTGAAAATGTTCGACAGAAATATTGGTGCCGTCTTTTAACAATATATCGCACTGCCCGTAAACGAGCTTTAGAAAGAGCTAGCGCGACAGTCAAGATAAAGGCTATTACAGTTGTAGAACAAACAGATGGTTAATTGCACAAGTCACTTCCAAATTTCGCTACCGCAGAGGATGGAATCATCCTACTCCCGCGTAGACTCCAAGACCAACCCATGTGTCATGGTGCAATGCCGTTAATATATACATTTATGTCAAGTTGACGGACCAGAGTATGATGCAATTTGTTTCGACAGTGAAAACTTTCTCGCACGAGGCCAACTTCTTATAATACTTCTGCACTTTTAAACCGAGCTGACTAAATTCAGTGAATTGGCCAATTCAATTGGACTTTAGACTACTTCACTGCGTTTGCTTAAATAACACGGCAAGTTCATTGCAGTGAGTGAGTTGTTAAATACGTCATTCGGTGAATCGCTCTATTCAACTCTTATGTAGACAGTGTACAAGGACCTTGGCTTTCATACATATCTGTCACCGCCCACGTCTTATTTAACTCCATATTTAGCTCATCATACAGTATCACGGTCGATGATGGTTATGCTCCCACCGTGGTGGTATAATTTGGGCACTTTTCGCTATAAAGATGTTTCAACCACTATGTTCACGTGGTATGGTGTAGAAAATTTTGGAGTTCTTTATTTTTGCCTTGATATTTTGCTACAAAGAAATTCAGACTTTCCATTCTCCATACTTTGAAGCCTATTCGAGCGCCTACCCAACGATAGGGACTTATTAATGGACTCCTCCTTGTCTTGCAAAGACATCAGACTCCATTTTACAAATAACTTTAGATATCTTTAGAAAGGAATTAGATTTTTTAATGGGGGCGGCACTGTCATGGATTCTGATATCCTGGCCGTATAAATGATATTGGGGTGGTATGGCTTTATTATCAAAGCCATAAATTTCTCAACTAAGATGCGTGCAAGTCACCTTTCCTCAGCCGCATATGCAATTTGACTTATTTGATAGGAGATCGCAGTCTGAGCTCACCAGGCGAAACAAAAGGGAATACGAACTATTTTGCAAACTCTTTAAATCTACGGTTCAGCTGGAGTGGTTCATCGACTTCCACCTTGACACGCCGTTATGCACCTTCAAAGGGGAGGTCGCAGTTTTATCAAGGCACATGCGATTGTAGATCCCTCTACCAGTTTCAACTACCCTTGGCTACATGTGAAGAAACGCGCAAAATCTGCATTGGTATGTCACTTCATATCAGCCTCCCTGGCACGCGTGGAAAAGAGGTAGGAGGCGTGGATACATCATCAGTCAGGCTAGGACCTCGTCCAGACGCTTGTCTAGTGCAAGACTCTACTAGGCGACCACAGAACACGCTTTTGCAAGATTGCAGCTATTTAAATCTCTCGCTTTTACAGTCCGCTGTGCACAAGTGGACAGAGGGTGCAGACCTACTGAAACGTAGCATCCTGCGCGTGGGAAGATTAGCGAGTTACCTCTTAGACACGATTTCATTGGGTGCTTGAGAGGTGTTTTCCTGAGCACAACTTTACATTTGATACAACCAGTTGTGAGGCCTGTTATGCAGCTTGATATTTGTGAAGCTAAGACCCACTCTAGTGTCCTAATCTGTAAAAAAAAACGTTTTAAAGATCTCGCTTTTGCTAAGCACTGTCAACAATTAAATATTCTCTGTGACAGTCATGGTGCTAGTTCTGTGTATCACGTTGTCTATCAGGCATATCTGCTGGAACGTATCATCTGCATTTTTTTAAATATATATAATGCAATGTTATTCTCTTAGACAATGATTTAAGGCAGTGATTGACTGGTCTTGATTTTGAGACTAGAGCTTCACATTTGTTTGGGTAGTTGCGAGGCCTGCCATGCAGCTTGATATTTTGTGAAGCTAAGACCACTGGCAGTGATTCTAATCTGTAAAAGGGAAACGTTACACAAGATCTTTGTAAGAATTTGCAAACAATTTAAATATTCGCTGTGACACTCAGCGCTTTGTGTATCAAGTTGTCTATCAAGCATCATCTACTGAAACGTATCATCATTTTCTTATATTAGCTTCATTCATTAGATAGATTTATAATGGTGAGTATTAGATTCCTAGATAATGAAAGGTGAAGTAATGAAACTTACTGAGTTTAGACTTTGCAGTTAGAATTTCTACATAACTTGTAATAATGATTATAAAATAATCAAGCTGGATTTCATTTCCTTGTTATATTTGCAATTGTATTTTTACAATGAAATCTCATAAAATAAGAAAGCACAAAGGGAGCTAGAGCTTGAAATGCTTCCGTTGGTTATATTAAACATCCATTTAAAACTTAAGACCTTTCGATCAACTATACAAGAAGGGGATAATGCACTAATATTTTTTTCAATCTTTCCAACACATCACTTTCAAACATCCAAACAAAATGATTTTAATATATTTTCTTTTGTAATTTCTTTTCAATATTCCACCAAATAATTCAACAACATTTCCAATGAATTTTAGAGTAAGAAATACTATCATTTCAATGCAACTTTTCCTTCAAATCTTTTACAACATGTCCTACTTCATGTGGAAACAAATTTACAATAATGGAAGCTAGAGAAAACAAGGCAATATTACATTTCTTTCTCCACTCAAGGTGGGTAATTACATGATGTTTTAACATTGTCAACAACAAGGTTCTTGTGCTCCAAGGTGTTCTTCATCCATGCTCCAAGTTCCAAGTATTTCAAATCACAACCAAGATAGGGGGAGAGGCAACACTCTCCTCCCAACCAAAACTCAATGGAGAAGAGAAGCAATCTCCTCCATTGACCCCCAAGCCCCAAACACAACACAATGAAGGGTGGTCTCCAACTCAAGGCAATAATACTTGCTTCCACAATACAATTTCTTCACAACATTCAAGGTAAAAAGAGGAAACAACAAGGAAACACAAATAACACAATACTTTGCACAACAAGGCTTTCATCCAAGCCAACAAGAGAAGGAACTATGGGAAAGTTTTCCTTATGCCTCCCAATTGAGATGAGATGCCCATCCAAAACCCTCCACAATAAAACTCAAGCCCCTATGACTCTTATGCCTCCCTCAAGTACCCCTTTTTCCTCCCATACTCTTATGCCTCCCTCCTCTTATGGCTCCCTCAAGAGACAAGGTAAGAATGTAAACATTCTTACCCAAGATGGGCATCCCTCTCAAACTCCCTCCACAATATCCTAATCTACTCTTATGCCTCCCTCATGAGTATTCCCATAGACCTCTCCTATACTACACAATAAGCATTCTATCCATTTTTCACAACACAAAAAAGTAACCATACATTATTCACAAATTTAGCATAGAAGCAACAATAATATGAAATCAAAACAAAGGAGAAGGTTTCCTACCTCTCCATTGGAGAAGCCTAAACCAAGAATTTTGTCCAAGCTCCCTCCAAAACAATCAAAGCATGCAATTCCAAGCACTCTTTCTTTTCTCTTTCTCCCAATTCTTTCCTCTCCCAAAAGAAAATAAAAGAAAAGAACTCTTCAACAAAACAAAAACAAAACTCCAACCCCCTCAACAAGAGAGGAAGTTTCCATAAATAGACAAGAGGAAGAGTGAGGGTGATGTGGCTCCTTGTAGGATGCCACATCACACATCCTCAAGACCACCTCCCTTTAGTCAACTCAAATCCCAAAACACCATAAATGGGTGGTTGGGTTGAATGACATCTCTCTTCCACATCCATCCCTTCCCATGTGTCCTAAGGCACAATTAAATGCAAAAAGGAAGACAAGTGCACTCCAAAGTCACATTTCCCTTCCCAAAACAATAAATAATCCCCTTTTTGGATTCCCAACCCATAGATATGGTTGGTAAGGGGTTTTGGGAAGTGTGGGACAAGTTCAACTTGTCCCACAAGTCCCCAAAATTGCCCTAAATCTCAAATTCGAGATTCAAAGGATTTGGAGTGGTCAACACTCAAAACCAAGCATTCAATACATGAGGAAAGCACAAGGCTCAAGGAGCCAACCATAAAAATTAATTACATCCACTAGACTTCCCTCCAAAACTTAAAAAATTAAAACAAGATGTTAAATTAATCTAAACACACTTAGCAAAAGTAAATTTTAATAAAAAGATATCACAAATAAAATCACCTACTAGAGTAAGTTAAAACAAGTAATTAAAATTCTTACCCCCCTTGGTCACATTAAAAAATTTCCCCCTCATGGAAATTTTTCTTTCTTAACACATAAAAGAACAAAGGTAACACAATACAATTCACTAGTTGCCTTGACGACCAAATGTTGTAACCACCCGACATCCTGTTGTGTTTGGTTCCCAATCCCCCTCATGGTTGTGATCATGCTGTGTTTCCTGCAAAATGCAAAATACCTCCTTCGGCCTTGCGGCCATGTCAAAATATCCAAAATAACCATATGCATGAAATTTATTAACATCTATACGTAATTCAATCAATCATTATTTCTAGGTCTAAATCACAACTTAATTATGCATTTCATCATTATCCAAAATTATAGTAATGTAAATTCAACAACTACATTCTACTCATCATGGCGAAGAAATCCAATGTTAGAACACATGCAATATATCCATATAAAAATAATATCGGTATCCAATAGTCTGTCCATGAGTCAGTGTAGATCATACTGAAAACAAAATCCAATCATAATCCAAATGCATCTAGTCACAAAACATCATGCTAATCAACATAAGTATAAGTCATGTCCATATCCAAAGTCTGCATAACTCAAAATGATAATCAACTAAGTTTCGTAGGGAAGTGGGCATTACAAAGGCCCTTCAGGCCATTTCAACAACTGTGTTAAATTTGACGTCCTATTGGTCGTTTCTTGCTGTCAAGTGGAGTTTGCAAAAAAATATTTATTTTATTTATTACGGCCCTATTTTGCATGCACTCAAGTAGTTTATCTGGGTGTTGTTTCTCGAGGATGAGTTGCAGAATTCTTTTTCTTCTTCAAAGCGAATGAGTGTGGGGATTGTTATTGGTGTAATGTTGGTTTTGGGGATATTGTGAGTAGGGGAATCTCAAGAAACTACATAACCGACCCTTCTCATATTTATAGTGCTAACATAGTGGAAAATCCCTGACACGGTAGGTCAAACCATTGTGGTTCTTTTACCACCACCTTTACCAGTGCCAGAGGGATGAGATCCGCTAGCTCATATAAAGCTGCCACCACCTCTTGTATAATTAGGACTCATTCGAGCCTAAATCATGACTCCCTTAACACCAGAGGTTATTTCACAACACACTAGAAGATATTTCACCACTAGGGCCGCTCCCAGCCCACCACTATCCAAGCCCCCAAGACAAAGGTTGCCTCTCTCATCGTCATTGTTGCCTCAAAATATAGAGCTCTAAATAGCATCACCATGAGTAAGAACACGACCTACAGTGATTTTGAATTTATCTCATTTTTTTTTGTTTTAGTGGTATTTAGAACTAGGGGAATATCATTTGGGTAGTGTTAAGATCCATTTGTAAAGTTTTTCATTGAATAATTTGGGTTGATTAGGGCTTGATCTGGAAAAAAACAAGTTGATTGTTTTGTAGATGGTTTGCATAGAGTCTATTACATTAGGTTTCAATAATGTAAAATTCCCATTTCATTGGACAATATGGGTTGATTGAGGCTTTATCTGAAAAAGTTGCATTGAATATATTTTTGCAGATGTTAGGATTTATGACGAATTTATTGGATTAGAATGTAATAATTTTAAAATCTCTGATTCTGAGAGATGCATTGGACATTTAGGCATCAAGCCTTAGCTTTATTATTGGTAGGATTAGGAAAATTTAGATGCATATTTTATCCTGAACATTTTGGATCTGTATATGCAAATATTTTTTGTGTACAATGACCTGTGATTAAGTGATCTAAGGTTTTTTTTTTGGTTCAGGTGAACTATTTTTCAGCTTGGAAGCTCTAAATCCCTAGGATTTGGTGTCACTTTGGGGAGTCACAACATGCTAGAGGAGAAAGACTATTTTTGATCATATGTTGGTAAATCGTACCATTAATATAGAATAAGACATATTTTTGTTATTTTATTTGTAAGTCATACTAATATTATCCTAGGTTAGGGAGAAAGTATATTTCCATCACTGGAGGGACATTCATATTGTTTAATTTATAGAAGCTAGAGTTTTTGGGTTCTTTATGAAGGAGAAAGAATAGAGATTGTATATCTCATATTATTCTATTCAACATAGAGCTCACGTACAATATTTATAGGAAAGAAATTGTACTAGACTCCCCTAAATGAATGGAGAGGTTACACAACAGAAGGAGAGAATAATGGAATACTAGAAGGAGAAGATAAAGGGATAGAATAGACACCTAAAAAATATAAGTTATCCAACGTATGCTAACATTCCCCCCCTTATTACATTATTCTTGCAAATGTGACCTCTGAAAGATTCAAATTTCACTTTGCCAAGGGATTTAGTGAGAATGTCAGCAACTTGTGCTTCAGTAGGACAGTACTGGAGCTGAATTTGATGGTTCAAGACGTGCTCTCGAATGAAATGGCAGTCAATTTCAATATGCTTTGTTCGTTCATGAAAGACTGGATTCTGCACGAGCTTCAACACACTCTGATTGTTGCAATAGAGAATAGGTGACTATTTTTCAGGAATTCCCAGGTCATCCATAATGTGACGTATCCATATCACTTCACACACAGCTCCTCGTGCGGCGTGATATTCTGCCTCTGTGGATGAGATAGAAACAACATTCTGCTTCTTGCTTATCCACGAGATAGGTCCAGATCTGAGATGAAATATGTATCCTGTAGTTGACTTCCTATCATCAACAGATCCAGCATGGTCCGAGTCGACATATCCCTGTAAGAAGAATTGATCATTCTTTTTATATTCCAGACCATAATTAGTTGTTCCTCGGACATATCTCAAAACATGCTTTGCTGCATTCCAGTGACATTTCTTTGGCTCCTGCATGAACCTGGAAAGATAGCTGACAGCATAGCAGAGATCTGGTCTGGTGTATGTCAAATAGATGAGCCCTCCAACAAATTTCCTGTAGAGAGTAGCATCTACTTGAGGTGAGTCCTGGAATCTTGAAAGTTGCAAGCCTTTTTCCATGGGAGTGGATATAGGTTTACAGTCAGACATTCTATACTTTTCCAGGAGTGTCTTGGCGTACTTTGTCTGGGAGACAAAAATGTGATGCTCCTTTTTCCATATCTCCAAGCCAAGACAGTAATGTAGTAGCCCCAAATCTGTCATGTCGAAGGTTCTTTTGAGATCATTCTTTACAATATCAACCTGATCTTCTGAACTACCAGTAATCACAAGATCATCTACATAAACAACCAGAATGACAATTTCTTTGCCTACCTTCTTTATATACAAATTTGAATCTTAGGGGCTACGAGTGAACCCATGCTGCAAAAGGTGATCGTTGATCTTGATATACCATGCCCTGGGAGCTTGTTTCAGTCCGTAAAGAGATTTGATGAGACGAAATACCTTTTTAGGCTGATTTTCATCAACAAATCCTTCAGGTTGGGTCATGTATACTTCTTCTTTTAGATCACCATTTAGGAAAGCACTCTTGACGTCCATCTGCTGAAGTCTCCATCCTTTCTGTGCTGCAAGTGCACAAACTACTCTGATGGTCTTCATCTTCGCAGTGGGTGCAAAGGTTTCTTCATAGTCGATGCCTTCTTTCTGAGCATATCCTTTGGCTACAAGTCATGCTTTATGTTTGTCGATGGATCCATCTGCCTTATATTTTGTCTTGAAAACCCATTTGCAGCCTATGGGTTTCTTTCCTGTAGGCAGATCGACAAGTTCCCATGTCTGATTTTTCATGAGCGAGTCATATTCTGTATTCATAGCTTCCTTCCACTGAGTTTGACTGAGTGCTTCACGAACATTATCTGGCTCGGAGCTATTCATCAGTGAACTCATGAGTGTAAATTTTACCTCATTTCTTGTTTGACTCCTTGTTTTGACTCTGGATGATGTATCTGGGAGTTGTTGCAAATGTGAGTCCTTGATAGTGCTTTGTACCCACTTCGGACGAGAACTTGACTGCTTTTGAGAAGAACTGTGTCGTTGCCATGAGGATTGATGTGGAGTCACATTCTCCAGTTCTCCAAGGTCAACAAATAGTTCTCCTGGCAGCATTTCTTTTCTCTGAGTAGTCTCCTCCGGCTCATCATCTGATTCAGAGACTAATCGGTGAGATGTGTTTGGAAGTGGATCTTTTGTTGATACTATTGAGTCAAAGGATGACTCGTCACAAACCACATCCCGACTCTCGTATATTTTCTTTGTCTCAGGATCCATGAGACGATACGCCTTCGAGGTAGTACTGTAGCCAAGAAGGATACACGGGAGTGTTTTTGGCTCTACCTTCTTTCTCTTCTGAGCTGGGACATGCATGTATGTTGTGCAACCAAATACTCGCAAATGAGAAATTGATGGTTTTTTACCACTCCATACCTCTTCTGGCGTCTTGTTCAGTAGAATCTTTGTCGGTGCCCTGTTGAGAAGATATACAGCCATTTGTACTGCTTCAACCCAATAGCGTTCTCCTAGCTTTGCAGTTGATAGCATGCAGCGAGCCATCTCCATCACTGTGCGATTGCGACGCTCAACAATGCCATTTTGCTGGGGCGTGTAGGGAGCAGTCAGGTGCTGCTTAATGCCGTGATGGTTTAGGAAGGCCAAGAACTTCTTTGATGTGAATTCCCCCCCTCGATCTGAGTGGAGTAGAAGAAGTGGTTGTCCAGACTCTTTGACAACATGATGATAGAAGTTCTGCAAGTGTTGAAGAGCCTCACTTTTCTGCTTTAGGAAATATACCCACATCTTGCGAGAGTGGTCATCCACGAACAACTGGAAGTATTTGTATCCTGAAAACGAAGCAGGCAATGGGCCGTTCAGATCGGTATGAACTACCTCCAGACACTTCTTGGCATGGAAGGTGCTCGCTTGAAACGGATCTCTGTGTTGTTTTCCTGCAAGACAGCCAGGGAAAATAGGCAAGGAACTGGACAATTTGGGTAGTCCACGGACCATTTCTTTTGAACTCATCTGGTGCAATGAACCGACCGACAAGTGTCCATATCTAAAATGCCATAAGGCAGTTGATTCTATTGTTGAAGCAGATAAAGCTACTGCAGAAGATGAAACAGTATCTAAAGCAAATAACTTATCTTTTACAAAAGCTTTAGCAAGAACCGTACCTTGTCGGGAGATTAAGCATGATTTAATGCCATTTTGAACAAGAAATTCTACCTTAAGGTGATGATTCAAGAGCTGAGTAACTGACAAAAGGTTGCTAGTCAAGCCAGGAACATATAGTACCTTTGTAAGTGTACATTTTCGTGGCCCCAGAGGAATGGTCACATTCCCTATTCCTTCTGCAATGTACTCTTTGTCATCCGCTATCCGAACTCGATCTCCAGTTGGCTCTTCATGTAGTGAATCAAACAACTTCTTGTCACCTGACATATGCTTGCTTGCACCAGAGTCTATCAACCAGACTTTCTTTGTGGGCTGAGAAGTTTGAGAGACGAGTACAAGATTCTTACTACAATGGGCTCCTTCTGATGTCTCCTCATCAGAGTCATCATCTTCTTGTTGGGCTGCAAGATGTCCTTTTTGCTTTCTCCAGCGGGGACGTCGTTTGGACTTTTGAAAATCTTCGCGCCCGGATGTGCTTGTATGGCTTGAAGGCCCTTGTTTCAAGTTGTTGTGCCAGCAGTGATCAGTGTCGTGAGTATTGGTTCTGTAAATGTGACACCATCTCTTTGACTTTTGATCTTTCTGTTTGGGTTGCGCTGGATTTGCCTTCTCTGGGGGACCTTTCTGATTCTTCTGGCCACGATTAGGCTTTGAGAACAAGGCTTTGTCCTGAGACTCCTCATGCGATGAAGTGATGGCCTCTTCCTGCTGCAGAAAATTCACAAGCTCTTCGAATGTCACTGTTTGTTTAGACACATTCAGTGTTGTAACAAACACTCGAAATTGAGAAGGGAGTGCTCTCAAGGTGATTGGGACGAGAAGTTTATCATCCACCGTTTCACCGAGCGCTAATAACTCCGATCTCAGCTCAGCCACGCGACACAAGAATTCCTCCACTTTCTCGTCAGACCCCATAGAGAGGGTGTGCAGCTTCGACTGAAGATGAAGTATCTTCGTCTGATTTTTGGCTTCATAAATGGTTGCCAACTTGTCCCAGGCCTCCTTGGGTTTCTCCACATTCCGAACATGTGGTTGCACATCATCACTGATACTGAGCATTATCAGCATCAAGGCTTTAGCACTAGCCATGTCATATTTTATTAGTTCATCGGGGGCTGTGGGAGCAGGCACAGACCCTGTGACAATTCCCCATAATCCTTCAAACTGAAGGATTGTCTTCATTTTTGTCTTCCAGGCCGCAAAATTAGGCCCTTTGAGTAACTGAGCGTCAGACAGAAGTAACTTCGGAGCAGACATTGTAATAAAAAAATTATTTATTTATTTGAAAAGTTATTACAATTTGGACTCACTGACGAGAATTACTGGCTCGTAGATGCTCGCGATATTCACGTGCTGTGAGACGGCGACGCTTTGTAGGGCATTCTTCTTCGTCATCACAATCGGCGTCGTATCCGGCTTCTAATTCTTCCCGTACTCGCTTTGCTTGGCAGCTGACGTCGAAAAGAAAGTATTCAAGGAGTCCTTCTCGAACTAGTTTGTCGAATGCAAGATTGCCAGAATTTTGAAGCTCGTTCAGCAGAGAAAAGTAGAACCCGGAGCTCTCAGGAGCTTCTCCACGGTGTTCTCTGGCTGGCGAGTTAATATTCTTGCTTTCAGCTGTGGCGACCGTGTTATTGACGCTCTCAATCGAGTTGTCTACACTCGACATTCGACGTAGTGTTGAAGAAACTCGACGTTGCCAGTATCAGACTTCCTCGTAGAGGGTAAAAAAGAACTTCAGGCAGCAAGATTCTTTTGCACAGCACTACACAGGTTGAAGGTCTCTGAGAGAGTCTACTCTCTCTTCCTCCACGTGCACAGGTAGCAAACAAACAAGATTTCCCATGGCTATCTAAAAAACTGCAGGCTGCTCCAAGAATTTTTAACGCCTCCACTCAGCAGGTGGCTGGTTGTTGTTTTTAGCACACAAAACACCAAGAAGTCTTGCACAGAAATAAGATCTCCATGCACAGTAGGTTGGAAGATCTACACGTTTAAAAAAAAAATTTCTCTTTCCTGGCACAGTCCTCCACATTTTTCTTTCCACGCAGACAGTCTTCTCTCCACCCACATGCAGCCTTCCTTCACTTCGCAGCAAATCAGTCATGCAACAGAAGATTCCAATATTTTCCATGCATGTATGAAGAATCTTTTTCTCTCAGCATAGAAAATGATTAAAAAAAATGCTTCTTTTCCTCAAAACTTCCACGCAAGGAATTCTTCCTTTCCACGCAACAGCAACAAGTTCAATTTCCACGCAAAAAGAAGACTTCTCAATGTGGTCACGGGCAATGGAAAGTTTTTACGCAGGTGGCTGAGTAAATCTCCACGTCCAGCTTGTGTTTGATCCTTAGATCGTTTCCTCTCCACGCATCAGTAGAAAAAGAAACAGTCTCTCCTTTCCAATGCACAGGCAGAGATCAAGTTTGCTCTGATACCAAACTGTGAGGCAGAAAAATGAAGGAGAAAGAATAGAGATTGTATATCTCATATTATTCTATTCAACATAGAGCTCACGTACAGTATTTATAGGAAAGAAATTGTACTAGACTCCCCTAAATGAATGGAGAGGTTACACAATATAAGGAGAGAATAATGGAATACTAGAAGGAGAAGATAAAGGGATAGAATAGACACCTAAAAAATATAAATTATCCAACATATGCTTACAGTAAGGTCGAAGCCTACTAAATGTCTGGGTAAAATTTTTGGTGAAAATATTACCTTGATAATTTTTTCTTTCATCAATTGTAAATGAAAAACCAAGCTGGTAGAAAATGTAGGTTAACATATGTATGGAGAAGGTTTTTAATTTACCTACTACTATTTATTGTCAAAAGTCACTTAAAATTGCCAACAAGAATATTCCTCTTACTTTTGGGGGCAGTGAAAGGAAAATATTGCAGTTTTCTGTATTCAACTACAATTTTCTATATGCAACTATAGTTTGCATTGAGTTAGATCATTATTGTCAACTTTAATGATTATCAAAAAATGTTTTTTTCCATTCTAATGCTTTCAGGTTCTCACCAATGGCATAGAAGTGAAGTTGCAAAGAAATTATCTAAGTGTTATAGATGGACCAATAGGACACATAGATGAGATAGAAATGAATGTTTTCGAGGGTTTTCTGTTATAATTAAAGTTCTAACACTGATTCTAAGTCCTGCATCTATTTAGAATGTTAGATAGATTTTATTTTAATTCAATTTATTAGCTAAATTTCAGGTAGTTTTATTTTTTATATGTCTGTAGCTTTTGATGATTTTCAAGAGCCCCACAAGCCAAAACAACGGCACCACAAGTACAATGGCTTCTCATTCTAAAGTCATCTCAACAAAAATTATCCTAGTGAAGTACAATTTGTACGGTTGATTGGCAATCTTCTCATGGAATGCTAGTAAATCTTGACTTTTTTTTGACTTTGAACAATGTGTCTTTTCATCATCAACTGAGGAGAATTTATATTAAACCATAGAGGTGCAACCTATCCTTGTATTTTTAGTTTAGTATTGGTCTAAATATAGATGAAAATTTTCGCATCTAGATATCCTCATTTTGTCTTCATTGTGGTGTCCATCTATGCCTTTCACATATCACTCTTGTAACTTCCAATGTGTAACATGCCAAATGATACAGAAGGTGAACTTGAGAAAATTGGAAACTAGATATAATTTCCATGGAGATACTCCAATGGATGCACTTTAATCTTGTAAATTCAAAGAAAAATGTGCCCTTCAATTCTAACTTTTTCATTTGGATCATCATTAAAGGTTTACATATTTAACTAAAGTTTTTGTTTGTTATAAAGCCTTATATTTTGGCTCATCGTTGCGTTTACATATTTAATTGAAGTTTGTGTTTGTGAAAGAGAATGGATGCATTTCCTAACCCCACGAAGCAGCAATTGTATTAACATTGTTCAAAAGCACTTCATGGCTTAAGTATTTGATATTGATCTTGTTCTTATGATTCAAAGTGGCTAGAAACACAAATTACTAGTCAGTTATTCTTCAGCTTGCTCTTATTTCCTTTTAATTACTTTTCTATTGTTGAAGTCCAAGTATTTTTTCAAGTTTAAGAAATATCAGTTAAACTTTCTTGATTTAACGTTTAACCTCCATCCCATCTAATTTGATAATGTTTTCATATATTCTGCATGACTAATCATAAGAGCTTGAACCATCTCTGTTCAATAGGCAGTGCATGTCTCTGTTATTAGAGTGAGCTTCACTTCATTAGCTTCACAAAATAATGAACACAATAATCAGATGTGAGGAAGATGATCTTTTTTTCTCAACAATAGTAAATGATGACAATCACACATGCAAGGTCAATGATTTCACTTCTGTAGGAATAATTTGGTTTTTACATTGATAATGACTAATAAAATGTGAGTGTGGGCAAGCAAAATTATGGAAAATAATAAAGATAAAGATTTGAAAACAAATGAGATATTATGTTTGCAAGCATTTCTTCTTATTCATGAGACAATTTCACATCTGTAGGCATAATTTGGTTTTGACATTGATAATGACTAATAAAAGGTTGAAGGAGTTTAGGCAAGGTAGATTAGGAAAAAGAGTAGAAAGCAAGAAAAAACACAATGAGATATTATGTGCAAGCATTTCTTGTTACTCGTAAGATGATACCAAGGAGCAAGTTTTACAAGCTATGTGACGTGCACAAATTCCCATTTTGCAGGCATTTAATGGGTTCATCCCTAGTTTTTGAGATGTTTAAGTCTTTTAGTTATAACTTATTTATAAAGACAACATTATCAACAATTGTTTTGTAAGGAGACAAGAATGCTATGCAGTTAACAATATTTTCTGTTGTATTTCCCAAATTTAATATTTACAAATGTATATATACATCTTTAATTAGTAACAAATATAGAAAACATGTAGAGATAGACACCTTTAAATGAGTAATTTCTTCAACAAGTATTTTCCTACACTTACAGAAATCATCCCAGGGTCACACCCATTATCTTATATTAACTTTTCAAAAAGTAATAACTACGCCTTTGAATCAAATAACATATACCGTTCGGTGTTCACATTGCATTGTACACATGCGAATTGCTAGTTATTATTGTTTCAATATTATTATTATCAACCATAAGTATCTCATTTGGTATGGATTTGAGCATTTATATGAAATCAAAAATCTTCAAATGTAATGATTGTTTGTGAGCTGATAAATCTCACTCACTTTTTTATTGCCCTAATCAATTACAAATCGATGTTGTCACTTAATTTCTAGATTATACAGTGTTTTAGCTATTATAATCATCATGTTAATACACCTTGCAAAATACCCATATTAAAAATGCAACATGCATGTGTTACATGGGGTCAAGTTTTCCCTATATTGAGTATGTATTATACATTTCTTGGCTCAATTTGATAATCAATATTTGATGTAAATCAACCGAAAATTTGATCAATGCACGATGTCTGTGGCTTCATGTGCGCTTCGAACAAAGACACTCTTGAATCATATGAGATCTACAAATAAAATGAAACATTCAATAAATGTTTTATAGAAAAGAAAATTCCTGTGATAATTAATAGGTTCATGGATTTAATCTTCTTTGACTCCTACGTCAAAAAATCAATAATAATAACTCTTCAGCTTGATCGAAATAAATTGACTTGCTATGTGGAATGCGTTTTTTTTCATAATCTACCAATTATTTGCATCCACTATTGTAGTTTCATTAAAATATGCAAGCATATCTAAGTTTAGCTTTTGTATATCTTGTAGACTTGATTAGCCCATTAAAGTGGTGTACTTCAATTTAAGGAGTCTATGATAAAGGTGATCAATTCATTAGGTTCTACATTGGGATCATCAATTTTTTTCCAACTTGTAGCTCAAGTTATTCTTATATATATATAAGGTATTAATATGGACATGTTAAATTTGAGGGAAAATCATATTTTGAAATTTAGCAAGTTAAAAAAATTTCTTTGAGTTAGAATCTATGTAACTATGGTGGAAACCAACTTGTACATGTGTATAAATACATGTCATATTTTGTATACTTATGTGGGTAATTTTGCACACTGAAATATAAATTTTACTATTTGTAATAATGAGGAAACTATTGGATATTGTGTGAGAAGATATGTCAACTATTGGACCATGAAGATTTGGCCCTCCACACTAATAGTCTTTGTTCATATTTTAAAATTAACTTTATTCATAAAGTATCTTAAACATTAAAGTTGTTTATTCCTAACATTATGTAGGGTCAAGATAGAAAATATATTTCAATTTAAAAAAAATGAGCATGTATTTATAATGACTAAGTAAAGTGTAAAATGTCAACTGGATACGGAGGCACAACATACTAGAGGTCATTTGAATGCACCTATAATATTGTTGCTAATATATATCCTTAATAGAAAAATATATTAGAAAGCTAAAGCACAATGTCTGAAAACATCATGATACTTGTTTAGGTTGTTCGTTTTACTACAAAATTGTCCTTATAGGTTGTTGATTGTCCTATAAAACCATCCTTTTAGGTTGTTATCTATCTTAATAAAACTATCTTGATGTTTGGTTTGTTGGTCAATCTTATGTAAAGCTGCCTATCATTGTACAAGGTAGAGGATGAACTAATGTGTGGGTCCCTATTCATAGGATATAGGCTGATTGTTACTATCTTCAATCCAATTTAATGAAAGCCACCTGTGAGAACTCACAACTCTTGGAGAAAATAGTGTACGCAATGCAATTCGTGGATTGAGACTTTCATGAATCCGTAAGCAGAGGTGACACACAAAAAATTGCAAAATTAAAGAAGTGTAAAAAACAAATTTTATCTATTGTGTTCGCACTAAATTTGAAGAATGTTCAGGAAACATAAGGTTTAATCTGCTCAAATCTATCATGAGCAAATAGCATTTAAGGGGTTATGAACATTGTGAGTATAAGAAAAAATTTCTATAGACAATACCAGGTAAACATAGTGTATTATTATTTATTGGATCCTATCGACATCAACCAATCTAGTTTTTTTCGAAGATGAGATTTGTTATATCAGTGATAACATAGGTAGGAGATCCTCCTATATATTTGTAATGTTATCTTTAATTAATCTAATTTGAGAGGAATTATTGATAATAGCGTTAGTGAGTGTCTCTAGTCTTGAAGCAGAAGTTCTCATTACCCTTGAGGACTTGAAGTAATTTTCAAAGCCCATGTGAGTGCACGAGTCCCATAAGTATAGTGTATCGCGATTGATTGTAAAAATTTCATCCTCCAAACACTTATGCTGATGCCCTCATTGTGATAAAGCTAGGATGAAATCGGATTGGAAATTCCTGCATAAAACACTTTTTCTCCCTAAAGACCTGGGCGTAAAAGGCTTGGAGAATTCTATGAATTAGTTCTCTCCATCCATTTGGTTGATAGGTATAAATTTCAATTGCTACATGCTATTGTCCTTGAATCAAAGTCTGTACTATTCACGCATAGAATGTTCATCCTCACTCATCTACACAGTCTCAATTCCTACTACTCTCCATGGAAATGAGAGTCATTCTTTGTGCCAACACAGTACATGCAAGTTAAAGAGTATTTGTTTTTAATCCCCTGCTCAAATTCATGTGGTGCATGGTTTAATACTGATGCAACCTTAACGCGCAAATGTTGACAAGATCTGTGCACAAGTTTGTGTTATTTTTAATATATTACTTGGAGTTGGGAACTCTTGGAGGTCCCATATATACATTTGTAAGGGTAAATTTAGATTTCACCCTATGTCATTTAGTTGGTTGTGGAGAGAAGAAGTGAAGGAAAAGTAGTTGACTGTCTTTGTTTTGCTGAGTAAGAGAAGTAACTTGTGTATTAGTTGTAACTTCTGTGCTACTTAGGGTTAAGCTAAATGCTCTAATTATATTAAAATTAGTTAACCTATGATAATCTGGTTTTTTCATAATGTTTTTTTACATTAAATGTTTTTAAATTTATTATTATTATTATTTTAAGTTGAATATTGGGTGTTCCAGTAGCATTTAGGGTTACAATTCAGGATTAAGGATATAAGCAACTATAATAATTTGTTGAGTACATGGGGAGGAACAATGGATGTAAATACAATCGTTGTGGGCTTATCATCATTTATAATCCTTTACCCAAACATAAAACTGTAGGTATAATTTACAAACATTTATGGATCCATTCCTTGTTTGCAAATTTTTTGCAATGTTGTTTTAGTTAAATCTTCATAGTGATTTATAAACATGTTAAACAACATAATATGGAAATAAAGAAACAATAGTCATAATTCAATCTACTAGATTTAAACTAGATGGCATATTTTCATAATCTTAAGACAAATATGAACCTTTAGATGAATGTATGGTAGTGTGCACGATTTATCTTGATATAACCCTGAAAATTAAAATCTAGATTGTAAACAAATTGTAAGTAGACAATTCTAGGAAATTAGGGTTAATATTACTGTTATGTAAACATTGGGATGAGTGATACTTATAATGTAACTGTGGGTTGATGGAGATGTTGGCATGTTTAGGCACACATCCCCATTAGTTAGTTAATACAAATAAATATTGAATAATATATGAGGTCTAGAAGAATTAGTTATATGAAGAGGTGAGTGACTCAACGTATATTGGGATTAGGTGTTAATACATCCATTCGATAGCAATGTATGCCTATATAAAGGATATGAGTATCATTATGATATTTTTCTTGTATGTGTGGAGTCTTCTAATTGATATAAGGATATTGGAGGTGTCCCCCTCGAAGTAGAATTCAACCATTTCTGGGGTATTTTGAAGTTAGAAACTCTCTGCTGTAGAAGTAAATTCTATGGGCCTGAAGATGGAAACTCTCTACAATTTACAAACCCATATTCAATAACAGGCCAATATATTGCAAATATCTTGGGAATCTTACAAACCCACCAATATATCTTGTGTTGTGTTATCTTTGCATATTAGTCTCTGAAATTTGATTACAATTATTATATGCATAAGATCTTATCAACCGTAGTATCAGAGGACTTCGAAATTTGGGCCAAAAATAGGTCTAAATCTGGGGAGAAAAAACAGATTCAAAAATTTTTTTTAAAATCTGGGAACTCAATTTCAATGTTGGAATGGATGCGTCGCCTTGTTTAAAATAGCATTGAGAAAGGCAGCCAACAGATGCCTGGGCACAAGGTTTTTCCTGTCATGACAATGAGCATATGAAATTTTTTTCGCCCGAGAGGCAGCCTGCACTGACATGTACAGACAGAGCCTGGTCTCTCTCGGACCATTGGTGCAGCGAACCTGCCTGCGAAGCGGCCGAGGATTGGCTCCTTTTATACCTCGAGTCGATCGTAATCGGAAAAGCTTCGGTGCAGCTCAGATCTGGAGCAGTGCAGCAAAATGTCTGATGGGTCACCACGTGCACACCGATTTGTGCCCTGTCATGAGCTTATCAAACAACAATGTTATTTTCGTCACTCAAGCAAATTGACATGGCAAGACAGCCTGGTACAAGGGACTCATTCCGTAGCGAACCTTCCTGCGAAAATTAAATGATTGGCTCAATTTTATTACCGCTGGAGGATGTAATGGAAAAGCTTCAAAGCGTGTTGAAGGTTTGTGTTGCATGAGTGAAGGAGAGTGCGTGGAATTTTTTCACTGCTCGGTCCTCCAGCGTATATGGAGCCATATCCTAGTAGCTGGCCTGAAGTTCGCAGATTCAATTCTTGGGTCTGTAGAAATGGATCCGTTGAACCAGCAACTGTCTGAAGTGAGCTGAGCACGTTGCGCAAAAATTTATGCTGCTGGAGTCATGACAGGAATGGAAAAGCTGCTGCGCACTGAAGTCCTGAGTAGTTGCCTGCACTGAACCCAGAGCACTGCTCCTTCAGTGCGCGGAAGCTTTTCCATTACGTCCTCCAGCGCATAAAAGGAGCCAATCCTCAATTAACCGCTTCGCAGGCGGTTCGCTGCAGAAATGGTCCGAGAGACCAGGCTCTGTCCGCACATGCAGTGAGGCTGAGCGGCGAAAAAATTTCATATTCAGTCATGACAGGAAAAAACCGCATGTGCACAGGCATGGCAACATTTTCACATGGCAGGGGCTCGAACCCTAACGGCTGATCCTTTTAATTCTGGAGGACATTGCGGCCACATCCGTCGTCTGTAAGATCGTAGGCACAAATCGGAGCTGCAGTGAGTATCAAATTGCTTGCTGCTCCTGCTGTATAAGAGGTAGATCGCCTGGGCAAAACGCTCTGGTCGAAATTCAGGCAACTACCAGACCCCCGTGGTGAGCAGCTGTGCCGTCAGCGTAACCTGCCTCTCTGCAAACGTGCTCATGCTCCTTTCCCACCTGTTGCTGTTCAAACCAACAATGCATTACGCAGACCCAAGAATTGAATCTGCAACTTCATATCAGCTACTAGGTATTTATATATTACCGATAGTACAATTTCCCTCTTTTACAAAATCATGCAACACAGCAGTTACGGCTTTGGTTTTTTCCAACTGGAATGCAGAACGGTTAGTATTGTATTTCATTTAATTTAATTTGTAGCAGGAAGAGTCTTACGGAAATTGTATGTGTCTTCTTGGCAATCAATGAGGAGAAATAACTGTGATATGCTCTAACTGAAGTTACGTGGTGACCCATGAGACATTTTAGGCATCGGGAGGGCAGATCTGAGCGCATATTTGCCGAGACGGGGACTCGAGGTAAATTTTATTAGTGCACCATAGGTGACGGATGATGATGATAGGTTGTTATGGTAAACGGATTTGCTGTTGCTACAGTTGCCCACTCTGTCTCCCGCTGGCATTAAAACATTAAGAGGTAACGGCTTTGGTATGACAGACATCGGCAGCTGCTGCGGCCTTTCTCAATACTATTTTAAAACAAGGCGACGCAGGACACGCGTTCCAACATTGAAATTGAGTTCCAATATTTTTAAAAACAATTTGAATCTGTTTTTTTCCCCAGATTTAGACCTGTTTTTGTCAAATTTCCCGTCCTTTGAAGTGGGTCTAAATTTTAGGGAGTTATGCTATGTTATGGTATTCAAATTTCAGAGACTTTTGCCATCTTTCAGTCCTGTTAGTGAGTTGGGTTTGTAAATTTCGAAGAGATTTGCTATATGTCGGCCTGTTATTGAATTGGGTTTGTAAATTGTAGAGAGTTTCCATCTTCAGGCCTGTCATAGAATTTATTTTACAGCAGAGAGTTTCCATCTTTAAAATATTAGAAGTGATTGTATTTATTAACTTTGCATCTTATCTTATAGAACACATGCAATTAATAGTACCTATTTTAAAATGAAATTGTTCGAATAAATTATTAAATATTTTATTTGTTTACAAACTCTCTTCTATAATTAAATTGAGAAGTAAATTATTCAATATTTATTTGTATTTGTTAAAATTTATTTCCTAAATCAATTGTACAAATATCTTTTCACAAGTCACATTATAAGATAACTCACCCCAATGTTTAATAAGAGTAATATTGCTAAATTCATAGAGATTGTCTACTTACTTTGTTTACAATAAAGAGTTTTAATTTTCATGTTATAAATTTTGACACCTAATCGTGCACACTACCATACCGTTCATCTAAAGGTTCATATTTGTGTTAAGAATATGAAAATATGCAATCTTGTTTAAATTGTAATTTACTAATACAATCGTCACCTTATCTATATTTGTGTTTAACATTTTGTAAACCACTATAATATTTATTTAAGTCAGAGTTGCAGAAAATTTGCAAACAAGGAATGGTTCCAAATTTTTTTGAATAAACCTAATTTATTTGAAAAGGATTCTAGAGTTTCTAGAAACAATTGCGTTTGCAAATTTGCAACCCCCCCGTGTTCTCTCGATTCTAGAGTTTTCTCGAAGCAATTGATAACCATGCTACTGGAACACACACAAGTTACAACTCACCACAAACAAAACAAAAAACTATGTAAAACAAACCAAACAACCAGATTACATAGGTTCTAATTTTAAAATAATTAGAGCAGCAGCTTAACTCTAAGTAACACACAAGTTACAACAACACACAAGTTACAACTCACCACAAACAAAACAAAAAACTATGTAAAGAAACCAAACAACTAGATTACATAGGTTCTAATTTTAAAATAATTAGAGCATCAGCTTAACTCTAAGTAATATATTAAAAATAATATAAACTCGTGACAAAAATAGCATGCGAGCTAATATTACTAGTATTAAAATGTGCCCAAAATAGAGCATGCATTATAAATTCCGAATACTCTTTAACTTGCATGTACTGTTTTGGGATGAGAAAGACGGAGTCTCTTTTCCATGGAGAGTAGTAGGAGATGAGAAGGAGATGAGAGAGGAAGAACATTCCATGTAGAATAGTAGAGAGGAAGAGCAAGGGCAAGAGCAAGAGCAAGAGAAATTTGTACCTTTGGCAAATGTGGGGAGGATTATGCGTAGAATTCTCCCACCCAACGCCAAGGTCTCGAGGGAGGCGAAGTGAAGCATGCAGGAATGTGCATCCGAGTTCATCAGCTTTATCACAAGTGAGGCATTAGATAAGTGTTTGGAGGAGAAACACAAGACAATCAATGGTGAAGATATAGTATGGGCTCTCCACTCCCTGGGCTTTGAAAATTACAGACAGGTCCTCACAAAACTTCTCCTCAAGTTTAGAGACACTACTGTGGCTACTGTCAAGCTTCCTCTCAAAGTAGAATAAAAAACTAACCTTACCCGATGGACGGTCAACATTTTTGTTATCACATTAAGAAATCCAATCTTCTAAAAAACTAGATTAGTTAATGTGATAGGATATATAAATAATAATAAAATGTTCACCTGGTTTTTCTAAGAACTTTTTTCTTATATAAAATGCTCAAAAGCTTAGGCTATACTCATGATAGATTGGACAGATTATACAATGTTTCCTGAACCTGATTAAATTTATTTCAAAATTGATAAAATTTGTTTTTTTTAATTTTTAATTTTTAATTTTTTTGTGTCAACTATTCTTACAGGCTTTATAAAAGTATAGTAAAGCAATTATTTCCGCGTAGGCTATTTTACTTGAAGAGTTTTGAGTTTTTTATTTTTTTCTTTCATTAAATTAAATTGAAGAGAGTAAAATCAGCCTATATCCTGTGCAAGGGAATTCTTCGTATATTTTTTTTCCATTTAAATATAGGCAGCTCCAATGCATTCTACAAGGGAATTATTTGTGTATTTTTTTTAAGGGAAACATTCTTATATTGATATAGGCAGTAGATAGTGGCTAGTGGCTAGTGGCTAAGTAAAGTCGATAGTGGCTAGTAGATATAGGCAGTCTATAGATATTAAATAAGAATATGAAACTAGCAACAATATCTATAGGTGCTTCAAAAGATCGATATATATTTGTAGTATAGTTTTTTTTTACACTTTTTAGATTATAAATACATACACATTTTTTTTAAGGGAAATATAGTTTTCTATTTCTTGTACAAATTTAGGAGTAAACAACAAAATTTAATTTACAATTAATGTAATGATTTTATATTTTTGAATATATTTAAATATGAGTGTGTTCCGAGACAAATCATCATGGTTAATTTAGTTGATTATTTCTAATGGCATTAAAATAATTTCCTCATTAACAAATATAAAATTTATATATTCTAGTGTGCAAACTTCATTACCCACATAAATATACTAAATATGCATTATTTATACACTTCGTTCTTATCTTGTTACATGAGATTCTCATTAAGAAATGTTTTTAGAGAAAATTGGATATAAATGGCTCTTAGATCTGTGAAATTGAATAACCTTCATGAGAAAAAATGTAAATAGTGAACTATTTTAATGATGTAGAGACCTAATTGATTTGATCACCTTTATCATAGTCATAAATTGAAGTAGCTTTGGCGGGCTAACAAGTCTACAAGATATATTTAAAGGGAAACTTACATATTTACGGATATTTTAAGAAACTACAATAATAAATCAAATAAATATAGATTAATAAAAAAAACTAATTTTTTAGTTTCCAAGTGAAATATTATTATTATTATTTTGTTTATATTGAGCTCAACAAGATTAAATCCATGAACCTATTAATTATTCAATTTTCTTTTCTATAAAATATAATTTATTGAAGGTGTTTCATTTCTTATTTGTAGTCTGATATGATTCATTGAAGGAGATGAAGAGGTTGAGACATGTGCATCTATCAAATTGTGTGTTGATTTACATCAAATATTGATTATCAAATTGGTTCAAGGAAATGTATAATACTATACTAATGGAGGGAGTAACTCATGACCCCATTAACACACTCCATTTAATATGGGTATTACAAGGGTGTACATGATATTATATTAGAGTTTGTAGAAAGAAGGACATGTTTCTTTATGTTTTGTAATGAAACCAAGAAATGTGAGTGAGATTTATAGTCTACAACCAATAATTACATCTAACTTTTTGATTTCATATTTTTCAAATCCATCCATTTCCATACTCGTATGGTTATAATAATAATAATAATAATAATAACTAGCAATTGCATGTGTACAATGCAATGTGAAACACCGAACGGTATATGTTATTTGATTCAAGAGGCGTAGTTATTACTTTTGTAGTTAATGTTGATAATGGGTGTGATTGATTTTGTAAGTGTAGGAAAATAGGTGAAGCATTACATTTAAAGGTTCTATCTCTACATTTTAAATTTGTTACTAATTCATATATATACATTTGTAAATCTTAAATTTGGGAAATACAACAGAAAAATATTGTTAACTGCAGTAGCATTCTTATCTCCTTACTGAATTGTTGGATGTTGTCTTTGTAAATAAGTTATAACTAAAAGAGAACATCTCAAAAAACTAGGGATGAAGCCTAAATGCCTGCAAAACGGAATTGTGGTGCGCGTCACATAGCTTGTAAACTTGCTCCCTTGGTATCATCTCACGAGTAACAAGAAATGCTTGCACATAATATCTCATTTGTTTTTTTCTTGCTTTCTACTCTTTTCCTAATCTACCTTGCCTACACTCCTTCAACCTTTTATTAGTCATTATCAATGTCAATACCAAATTATGCCTACAGATGTGAAATTGTCTCATGAATAAGAAGAAATGCTTGCAAATAATATCTCATTTTTTTTTTCTTTATCTTTATTATTTTCCCAATATTGGTTGCCCACACTCCTTTTATTAGTCATTATCAATGTAAAAACCAAATTATTCCTACAGAAGTGAAATCATTGACCTTGCATGTGTCGGTCATCATGTACTATTGTTGAGAAAAAAGTCATCTTCCTCACATCTGATTGTTGTGTTCATATTTTGTGCAGCTTGAAGTGAAGCTCACTCTAAAACAGAGACATGCACTGCCTATTGAACAGAGATGGTTCACCTTATGATAGTCATGCATATATATGCATTATCAGATAATGGGATGGAAGTTAAACGTTAAATCAAGAAAGTTTACTGATATTTCCAAAACTTGAAAAAATACTTGGACTTCAAAAATAGGAAAGTAAATTAAAAGGAAAATAAGAGCAAGCTGAAGAATAACTGACTAGTATTAAATCTAGCCACTTTGAATCATAAGAACAAGATTAATATCAAATACTTAAGCCATGAAGTGCTTTTGAACAATGTCAATCAATTGCTGCTTCGTGGGGTTAGGAAATGCATCCATCTATTTCACAAACACAAACTTCAATTAAATATGTAAACGCAACGATGAGCCAAAATATAATCTTTATAACAAACACAAACTTTAGTTAAATATGTAAACCCAATGATGATCCAAATGAAAAAGTTAGAATTGAAGGGCACAAGTCTGAATTTACAAGATTAAAGTGCCTCCAGTATCTCCATAAATTTGTAGTTTCCAATTTTCTCAAGTTCACCTTCTGTATCATTTGGCATGTTACAAATTGGAAGTTACAAGAGTGATATGTCAAAGGCATAGATGGAAACCACAATGAAGACAAAATGAGGATATCTAGATGCGAAAATTCATCTATACTAGACCAATACTAAACTAAAAATACAAGGATAGTTGCATCTATGTTTAATATAAATTCTCCTCAGTTGTGATGAAAAGATACATGTTCAAAACAAAAAAAGTCAAGATTTACTAGCATTCCATGAGAAGATTGTTTCAACCGTTATGAATTGTACTTCACTAGGATAATTTTTTGTTGAGACCTTTAGAAAGAGAAGCCATTGTCTTGTGGTGCCGTTGTTCTGGCTTGTGGGGGCTCTTGCAAATCATCAAAAGCTGAGACATATAAAATATAAATGACTTGATAATGCTTTCAAAACAAAAAAACACTACCTGAAATTTAGCTAAGTAATTGAATAAAAGAAAATCTATCTAACATTCTAAATAGATGCAGGACTTAGAATCAAATAGAACTTTAATTTAACAGAAAATTTTCACATTCATTTCTATCATCATCCGTGTGTCCTATTGGTCCATCTATAACACTCAGATAATTTCTTTGCAACTTCACTTCTATGCCATTGGTGAGAACCTAAAAGCACAGAATGGAAAAAACATTTTTTGATAATATTAAAGTGACAACAATGATCTAACTCAATGCAAACTATAGTTGCATATAGAAAATTGTAGTTGAATACAGAAAACTGCAATATTTTCCTTTCACTGCCCCCAAAAGTAAGAGGAATATTCTTGTTGGCAATTTTAAGTGACTTTTGACAATAAATAGTAGTAGGTAAATTAAAAACCTTCTCGCATACATATGTTAACCTACATTTTCTACCAGCTTGGTTTTTCATTTACAATTGATGAGAAGAAAAAATTATCAAGGTAATATTCTCACCAAAAATTGTTACCCAACATTTAGTAGGGCTTCGACCTTACTTCGTTAGCATACATTGGATAATTTATATTTTTTAGGTGTCTATTCTATCCCTTTATCTTCTCCTTCTAGTATTCCATTATTCTCTCCTTCTGTTGTGTAACCTCTCCATTCATTTAGGGGATTCTAGTACAATTTCTTTCCTATAAATACTGTACGTGAGATCTATGTTGAATAGAATAATATGAGATACACAATCTCTATTCTTTCTCCTTCATTTTTCTGCCTCACAATTTGGTATTAGAGCTTCAAAGTCTCTGAAATCGTCTGAAGAAGTTCCTGCCTGCGTAGCCTATGTGGAGCAACAGGTGGTCTGGAAAGGAGAGATCGTGACAGCGTATACGTGGGCCACCAACAGGTGAGCCATAGTGCATTCTACTGACTATCTTCTGGAGCCATGGAATTCATAGCATCAAGGGATAAGTGAAGCGGTGCAAACACAAGCTATGTAGTTGACCTGTGAGATTTACTATACCCTGCCACCTGCGTAAAAATGGTCCTCTTCCTCTACTGCCCTGTGACCACATTGAGAAGTCTTATTTTTGCATGGAAATTGAAAATTGGACAATTGCTGTTGCGTGGAAAGGAAGAATTCCTTGCATGCAAGTTTTGATTTATTTTTTTTATCATTTTCTACGCTGAGAGAAAAAGATTCTTCATACATGCGTGGAAAATATTGGAACATTCTGTTGCGTGACTGATTTTCTACAAAGTGAAGGAAGGCAGCACGTGGGTGGAGAGAAGACTATCTACATGGAAAGTAAAACGTGGAGGACTGTGCCAAGGAAGAAAACTTATTTCTATGCGTGGAGATCTTCCAACCTATTCTGTGTGTGGAGATCTTATTTCTACATAAGACTTCTTGGTGTTTTGTGTGCTAAAAACAACAACTAGCCACCTGCTGAGTGGAGGCGTTAAAAATTCTTGGAGTAGCCTGCAGTTTTTTAGATAGCCATGGGAAATCTTTTTTTTTTCTACTTGTGCACGTGGAGGAAGAGAGAGTAGACTCTCCTGGAGACCTTCAACCTGTGTAGTGCTTGTGTTTTGAAGGTAGCTTTGAGTCTGCAACGTGAAGTTTCTTCAACACTACGTCGAATGTTGAGTGTAGACAACTCGATTGAGAGCGTCAATAACACGGTCGCCATAGCTAAAAGCAAGAATATTAACTCACCAGCTAGAGAACACCGTGGAGAAGCTCCTGAGATCTCCCGGTTATACTTTGCTTTGCTGAACGAGCTTCGAAATTCCAGAAATCTTGCATTCGACAAACTAGTTTGAGCAGGACTCCTTGAAAACTTTCTTTTCGACATCAGTTGCCAAGCAAAGTGAGTACGGGAAGAATTAGAAGCCAAATATGACACCGATTGTGATGACGAAGAAGAACGCCCTACAAAGCGTCACTGTCTCACAGCACGTGAATATCGCAAGCATCTACGAACCAGTAATTCTTGTCAGTGAGTCCAAATTGTAATAACTTTTCAAATAAATAAATAATTTTTTTTATTACAATGTCTACTCCGAAGTTACTTCTATCTGACCCTCAGTTGCTCAAAGGACCTAATTTTGTGGCCTGGAAGACAAAAATGAAGACAATACTTCAGTTTGAAGGATTATGGGGAATTGTCACAGGGTCTGTGCCTGCTCCCACAACCCCTGATGAACTAATAACATATGACATGGCTAATGCTAAAGCCTTGATGCTGATAATGATCAGTATCAGTGATGATGTGCAACCGCATGTTCGGAATGAGGAGAAACCCAAAGAGGCCTGGGACAAGTTGGCAACCATTTATGAAGCCAAAAATCAGACAAAGATACTTCATCTTCAGTCGAAGCTGCACACCCTCTCTATGGGGTCTGACGAGAAAGTGGAGGAGTTCTTACGTCGCTTGGCTGAGCTGAGATCGTAGTTATTAGCACTTAGTGAAACGGTGGACGATAAAATTCTCATCCCAATCACCTTGAGAGCACTCCCTTCTCAATTTCGAGTGTTTGTTACAACACTGAATGTGTCTAAACAAACAGTGACATTCGAAGAGCTTGTGAATTTGCTGCAGTAGGCAGAGGCCATCACTTCATCGCATGAGGAGTCTCAGGACAAAGCCTTGTTCTCAAATCCTAATCATTACCAGAAGAATCAGAAAGGTCCCCCAGAGAAGTCAAATCTAGCATAACCCAAACAGAAAGATCAAAAGTCAAAGAGATGGTGTCACATTTGCATAACCAATACTCACGACACTGATCACTACTGGCACAATAGCTTGAAACAAGGGCCTTCAAGCCATACAAGCACAACCGGGCACGAAGATTTTCAAAATTCCAAATGACGTCCCCACTGGAGAAAGTAAAAAGGACATCTTGCAGCCCAACAAGAAGATGGTGACTCTGATGAGGAGATAACAGAAGGAGCCCATTGTAGTAAGAATCTTGTACTCGTCTCTCAAACTTCTCAGCCCACAAAGAAATTCTGGTTGATAGACTCTGGTGCAAGTAAGCATATGTCAGGTGACAAGAAGTTGTTTGATTCACTACACAAAGAGCCAACTAGAGATCGAGTTCGGATAGCGATGAAAAAGAGTACATTGCAGAAGGAATAGGTAATGTGACCATTCCTCTGGGGCCACGAAAATGTACACTTACAAAGGTACTATATGTTCCTGGCTTGACTAGCAACCTTTTGTCAGTTACTCAACTCTTGAATCATCACCTTAAGGTTGAATTTCTTGTTCAAAATGGCATTAAATCATGCTTAATCTCCCGATAAGGTATGGTTCTTGCTAAATCTTTTGTAAAAGATAAGTTATTTGCTTTAGATATTGTTTCATCTTCTGTAGTAGCTTTATCTACTTCAACAGTAGAATCAACTGCCTTATGGCATTTTAGATATGGACACTTGTTAGTCGGTTCATTGCACCAGATGAGTTCAAAAGCAATGGTCCGTGGACTACCCAAATTGTCCAGTTCCTTGCCTATTTGCCCTGGCTGTCTTGCAGGAAAACAACACAGAGATCCATTTCAAGCGAGCACCTTCCATGCCAAGAAGTGTCTGGAGGTAGTTCATACCGATCTGAATGGCCCATTGCCTGCTTCATTTTCAAGATACAAATACTTCCAGTTGTTTGTGGATGACCACTCTCGCAAGATGTGGGTATATTTCCTAAAGCAGAAAAGTGAGGCTCTTCAACAGTTACAGAACTTATATCATCATGTTTTCAAAGAGTCCGGACAACCACTTCTTCTACTCCACTCAGATCGAGGGGGGGAATTCACATCAAAGAAGTTCTTGGCCTTCCTAAACCATCATGACATTAAGTAGCACTTGACTACTCCCTACACACCCCAGCAAAATGGTATTATTGAGCGTCAGAATCACACAGTGATGGAGATGGCTCGCTACATGCTATCAACTGCAAAGCTAGGAGAACGCTATTGGGCTGAAGAAGTACAAACGGCTGTATATCTTCTCAACAGGGCACCGATAAAGATTCTACTGAACAAGACACCAGAAGAGGTATGGAGTGGTAAAAAACCATCAATTTCTCATTTGTGAGTATTTGGTTGCACAACATACATGCATGTCCCAGCTCAGAAGAGAAAGAAGGTAGAGCCAAAAACACTCCCGTGTATCCTTCTTGGCTACAGTACTACCTCGAAGGCATATCGTCTCATGGATCCTGAGACAAAGAAAATATACGAGATTCGGGATGTGGTTTGTGACGAGTCATCCTTTGACTCAATAGTATCAACAGAAGATCCACTTCCAAACACATCTCACCGATTAGTCTCTGAATCAGATGATGAGCCGGAGGAGACTACTCAGAGAAAAGAAATGCTGCCAGGAGAACTATTTGTTGACCTTGGAGAACTGGAGAATGTGACTCCACATCAATCCTCACGGAAATGACACAGTTCTTCTCAAAAGTAGTCAAGTTCTCATCCGAAGTGGGTACAAAGCACTATCAAGGACTCACATTTGCAACAACTCCTAGATACATCATCTAGAGTCAAAACAAGGAGTCAAACAAGAAATGAGGTAAACTTTACACTCATGAGTTCACTGATGAATAGCTCCGAGCCAAATAATGTTCGTGAAGCACTCAGTCAAACTCAGTGGAAGGAAGCTATGAATACAGAATATGACTTGCTCATGAAAAATCGGACATGGGAACTTGTCGATCTACCTACATGAAAGAAACCCATAGGCTGCAAATGGGTTTTCAAGACAAAATATAAGGCAGATGGATCCATCGAAAAACATAAAGCATGACTTGTAGCCAAAGGATATGCTCAGAAAGAAGGCATCGACTATGAAGAAACCTTTGCACCCACTGTGAAGATGAAGACCATCAGAGTAGTTTGCGCACTTGTAGCACAGAAAGGATGGAGACTTTAGCAGATGGACGTCAAGAGTGCTTTCCTAAATGGTGATCTAAAAGAAGAAGTATACATGACCCAACCTGAAGGATTTGTTGATGAAAATCAGCCTAAAAAGGTATGTCGTCTCATCAAATCTCTTTACGGACTGAAACAAGCTACCCAGGGCATGGTATATCAAGATCAACGATCACCTTTTGTAGTATGGGTTCACTCATAGCCCCTCATATTCAAATTTGTATATAAATAAGGTAGGCAAAAAATTGTCATTCTGGTTGTTTATGTAGATGATCTTGTGATCACTGGTAGTTCAGAAGATCAGGTTGATATTGTAAAGAATGATCTCAAAAGAACCTTCGACATGACAGATTTGGGGCTACTCACATTACTGTCTTGGCTTGGAGATATGGCAAAAGGAGCATCATATTTTTCTCTCCCAGATAAAGTACGCCAAGACACTCCTAGAAAAGTATAGAATGTCTGACTGTAAACCTATATCCACTCCCATGGAAAAAGGCTTACAACTTTCAAGATTCTAGGACTCACCTCAAGTAGATGCTACTCTCTACAGGCAATTTGTTGGAGGGCTCATCTATTTGACATACACCAGACCAGATCTCTACTATGTTGTCAGCTATCTTTCTAGGTTCATGCAGGAGCCAAAGAAATGTCACTGGAATTCAGCAAAGCATGTTTTCAGATATGTATGAGGAACAACTAATTATGGTCTTGAATATAAAAAGAATGATCAATTCTTCTTACATGGATATGTCGACTCGGACCACGCTAGATCTGTTGATGATAGGAAGTCAACTACAGGATATATATTTCATCTCAGATCTGGACCTATCTCGTGGATAAGAAAGAAGCAGAATGTTGTTTCTATCTCATCCACAGAGGCAGAATATCACGCCGCATGAGGAGCTATGTGTGAAGTGATATGGATACATCGCATTATGGATGACCTGGGAATTCCTGAAAAATAGTCACCTATTCTCTATTGCAACAATCAGAGTGTGTTGAAGCTCGTGCAGAATCCAGTCTTTCATGAACGAACAAAGCATATTGAAATTGACTGCCATTTCATTCGAGAGCACATCTTGAACCATCAAATTCAGCTTTAGTACTATCGTACTGAAGTACAAGTTGCAGACATTCTCACTAAATCCCTTGGCAAAGTGAAATTTGAATCTTTCAGAGGTCACATTTGTAAGAATAATGTAATAAGGGGGGGAATGTTCACATACATTGGATAATTTATATTTTTTAGGTGTCTATTCTATCCCTTTATCTTCTCCTTCTAGTATTCCACTATTCTCTGCTTCTGTTGTGTAACCTCTCCATTCATTTAGGGGATTCTAGTACAATTTATTTCCTATAAATACTGTACGTGAGCTTTATGTGGAATAGAATAATATGAGATATACAATCTCTATTCTTTCTCCTTCATTTTTCTGCCTCACACTTACAACCACAAGCTGTGAAGTGAGCAATGATTTAGTATTTTGAATTGTTAGATAAAAATTTTTACCAGGTAACCAGCTACGCCCTGACAAGATTCAGAAATAGGTACATGTCATGGTATGCTGGGGTTTAGCATACCATGGGCGTGTTTGGGACAAAGAAAAAAACTGCAAAATCATATTTTTTTTTCTTCTTTTGGTCCTACCAAAAAATCTACATAATGCAAATGAACACTCAAACCCGCAAATTTTCAAACATCTTAAGAAAGCCCAGAATAGACACTTGAAATCCATAATTCAACAAAGCATTTGTGAAGATAAAAAAGAACCCAAAAACTCTAGCTTCTATAAATTAAACAATATGAATGTCCCTCCAGTGATGGAAATATAATTTCTCCCTAACCTAGGATAATATTAGTATGACTTACAAATAAAATAACAAAAATATGTCTTATTCTATATTAATTGTAACGATTTACCAACATATGATCAAAAATAGTCTTTCTCCTCTAGCATGTTGTGACTCCCCAAAGTGACACCAAATCCTAGGGATTCAGAGCTTCCAAGCTGAAAAATAGTTCACCTGAACCAAAAAAAACCTTAGATCACTTAATCACAGGTCATTGTACACAAAAAATATTTGCATATACAGATCCATAAATGTTCAGGATAAAATATGCATCTAAATTTGCCTAATCCTACCAATAATAAAGCTAAGGCTTGATGCCTAAATGTCCAATGCATCTCTCAGAATCAGAGATTTTAAAATTATTACATTCTAATCCAATAAATTCGGTCATAAATCCTAACATCTGCAAAAATATATTCAATGCAACTTTTTCAGATAAAGCCTCAATCAACCCATATTGTCCAATGAAATGGGAATTTTACATTATTGAAACCTAATGTAATAGACTCTATGCAAACCATCTACAAAACAATCAACTTGTTTTTTCTAGATCAAGCCCTAATCAACCCAAATTATTCAATGAAAAACTTTACAAATGGATCTTAACACACTACCCAAATGATATTCCCCTAGTTCTAAATACCACTAAAACAAAAAAAATGAGATAAATTCAAAATCACTGGTAGGTCGGTGTTCTTACTCATGGTGACGCTATTTAGAGCTCTATATTTTGAGGGCAACAATGATGATGAGAGAGGCAACCTTTGTCTTGGGGGCTTGGATAGCGGTGGGCATGGGAGCGGCCCTAGTGGTGAAATATCTTCTAGTGTGTTGTGAAATAACCTCTGGTGTTAAGGGAGTCATGATTTAGGCTCGAATGAGTCCTAATTATGCAAGAGGTGGGTGGGCAGCTTTATATGAGCTAGTGGATCTCAAGTCCCATCTGGGCACTGGTAAAGGTGGTGGTAAAAGAACCACAATGGTTTGACCTACCGGTGTCAGGGATTTTTCCACTATGTTAGCACTATAAATATGAGAAGGGGTCGGTTATGTAGTTTCTTGAGATTCCCCTACTCACAATATCCCCAAAACCAACATTACACCAATAACAATCCCCGACACTCATTCGCTTTGAAGAAGAAAAAGAATTCTGCAACTCATCCTCAAGAAACAACACCCAGATAAACTACTTGAGTGCATGCAAAATAGGGGCCGTAATAAATAAAATAAATAATTTTTTGCAAACTCCACTTTACAGCAAGAAACGACCAATAGGACGTCAAATTTAACACAGTTGTTGAAATGGCCTGAAGGGCCTTTGTAATGCCCACTTCCCTACGAAACTTAGTTGATTATCATTTTGAGTTATGCAGACTTTGGATATGGACATGACTTATACTTATGTTGATTAGCATGATGTTTTGTGACTAGATGCATTTGGATTAGGATTGGATTTTGTTTTCAGTATGATCTACACTGACTCATGGACAGACTATTGGATACCGATATTATTTTTATATGGATATATTGCATGTGTTCTAACATTGGATTTCTTCGCCATGATGAGTAGAATGTAGTTGTTGAATTTACATTACTATAATTTTGGATAATGATGAAATGCATAATTAAGTTGTGATTTAGACCTAGAAATAATGATTGATTGAATTACGTATAGATGTTAATAAATTTCATGCATATGGTTATTTTGGATATTTTGACATGGCCGCAAGGCCGAAGGAGGTATTTTGTATTTTACAGGAAACACAGCATGATCACAACCATGAGGGGGATTGGGAACCAAACACAACAGGATGTCGGGTGGTTACAACATTTGGTCGTCAAGGCAACTAGTAAATTGTATTGTGTTACCTTTGTTCTTTTATGTGTTAAGAAAAATTTCCATGAGGGGGAAATTTTCTAATGTGACCAAGGGGGTAAGAATTTTAATTACTTGTTTTAACTTGCTTTAGTAGGTGATTTCTTTTGTGATGTCTTTTTGTTAAATTACTTTTGTTAAGTATGTTTAGATTAATTTAACACCTTGTTTTAATTTTTAAGTTTTGGAGGGAAGTCTAGTGGGTGTAATTAATTTTGATGGTTGGCTCCTTGAGCCTTGTGTTTTCCTCTTGTTTTGAATGCTTGGTTTTGAGTGTTGACCACTCCAAATCCTTTGAATCTCGAATTTGAGATTTAGGGCAATTTTGGGGGACTTGTGGGACAAGTTGAACTTGTCCCACACTTCCCAAAACCCCTTACCAACCATATCTATGGGTTGGGAATCCAAAAAGGGGATTATTTATTGTTTTGGGAAGGGAAATGTGACTTTGGAGTGCACTTTTCTTCATTTGCATTTAATTGTGCCTTAAGACACATGGGAAGGGATGGATGTGGAAGAGAGTTGTCATTCAACCCAACCACCCATTTATGGTGTTTTGGGATTTGAGTTGACTTTGGGAGGTGGTTTGAGGATGTGTGATGTGGCATCCTACATGGAGCCACATCACCCTCACCCCTTCCTTTTGTCTATTTATTGAAACTTCCTCTCTTGTTGAGGGGGTTGGAGGTTTTTGTTTTGTTGAAGAGTTCTTTTGTTATTTTGGGAGAGAAAAGAATTGGGAGAAAGAGAAAAGAGGGAGCTTGGACTTGCATGCTTGGGATTGCTTTTGGAGGGAGCTTGGACAAAGCTTCTTGGTTTAGGCTTCTCCAATGGAGAGGTAGGAAACCTTCTCCTTTTTTGTTTCTTATTATTGTTGCTTCTATGCTAAAATTGTGAATAATGTATGTTTACTTTTGTGTATTGTGAAAATGGATAGAATGCTTAATGTGTAGTGTAGGAGAGGTCTATGGGAAAACTCATGAGGGAGGCATAAGAGTAGAATAGGATATTGTGGAGGGAGTTTGAGAGGGATGCCCATCTTGGGTAAGAATGTTCACATTCTTACCTTGTTCTTGAGGGAGCCATAAGAGGAGGGAGGCATAAGAGTATGGGAGGAAAAAGGGGTACTTGAGGGAGGCATAAGAGTCATAGGGGCTTGAGTTTTATTGTGGAGGGTTTTGGATGGGCATCTCATCTCAATGGGGAGGCATAAGGAAAACTTTCCCATAGTTCCTTCTCTTGTTGGCTTGGATGAAAGCCTTGTTGTGAAATGTTTGGTGTTATTTGTGTGTCTCTTTGTTTCTTCTTTTTACTTTGAATGTTGTGAAGAAATTGTATTGTGGAAGCAAGTATTGTTGCCTTGAGTTGGAGACCACCCTTCATTGTGTTGTGTTTGGGGCTCGGGGGTCAATGGAGGAGATTGCTTCTCTTCTCCATTGAGATTTGGTTGGGAGGAGAGTGTTGCCTCTCCCCCTATCTTGGTTGTAATTTGAGCTACTTGGAACTTGGAGCATGGATGAAGAACACCTTGTTGTTGACAATGTAAAAACATCATGTATTTACCCACCTTAAGTGGAGAAAAATGTAATATTGCTTTGCTTTCTTTAGCTTCAATTATTGCAAATTTGTTTCCACATGAAGTAGGAAGTGTTGTAAAAGATTTTGAAGGAAAAGTTGCATTGAGATGATAGTATTTCTTACTTTAAAATTTATTGAAAAGTTGTTGAATTCTTTGGTGGAATATTGGAAAGGAAATTACAAAAGAAAATGTATTAAAATTTTGTTGGATGTTTGAAAGTAGGAGCATGTATTGGAAAGATTAAAAGAATGGAAAGGGCTTATATTTAGTGCATTATCCCTTCTTGTACTATTGATGGAAGGTCTTAAGTTTTAAATGGCCTTCTTAAGTATGCCCATGAAATTATCAAGGCTCTAGCTCCCTTTATGTCTTTGCTTCATTTATGAAAGTCATTGTAAAATTATTGGCAAATATAAAGGAAATGAAATCTCTTGAATTTCAAATATCGCATGCCCAACATTAGAAAGTCCTATTGCAAAAAATACTAAGTTAGTTTGAAAATCATCCTTATTAAGGAAACTAATACTATATTTATCAAGTACCAACTAATCATATGGTTCAAATTAATCAACGGAATGTACTAAATATTTTAAGAGATTAACTGCTAATAATATTAAAAAAAAAAAATGATGATACGTTTCAGTAGATATGCATATTCTGATAGACAACTTGATACACAAAGCACTGACTGTCACAGCGAATATTTAAATTGTTGCAATGCTACAAAGATCTTTAAACGTTTTTTTTTTACAGATTAGGATCATGCGAGTGGTCTTAGCTTCACAAATATCAAGTTGCAATGGCAGGCCTCGCAACTGCCCAAAAAAATGTGAAGTTAGTCTCAAAATCAAGACCAGTCAATCACCCTTAAATCGTGTCTAAGAGAATAACTGCTAATATAAAAAAAAAAAAAAAACATGATGATACATTTCAGCAGATATGCCTGATAGACAACTTGATGCACAAAGCACTGACTGTTAAAGAGAGCATTTAAATTGTTGCATTGCTTACAAATGTTTTAAACATTTTTTTTTTACAGTTTAGGACACTGCGAGTGGTCTTAGCTTCACAAATATCAAGCTGCATGGTAGGCCTCGCAACTGCCCAAACAAATGTAAAGTTAGTCTCAAAATCAAGACCAGTCAATCACCCTTAAATCGTGTCTAAGAGAATAACTGCTAATATAAAAAAGAGAGAAATGATGATACGTTTCAGTAGATATGCCTGATAGACAACCTGATACACAAAGCACTGACTGTCACAGTGAATATTTAAATTGCTGCAATGCTTGCAAAAGCGAGTTCTGTGGTCGTCTATTTATAGAGTGTTACATTAGACAAGCAATAGTTGTTGGTATAAGGAGGTCCATAGTTGACAGATGGCATTTCCACGTTCTTATGGCCTCGCGTCCCATGAAGACTGTATGAAGAAATCGCACTATGAGACTTCCTCTCGTTCACTGTTCTCAATCGATTTTGATAAAAATATCTTGAAGGTGAAAACCGTTTATAGAGGATGCATTCAGAACTGAACAGATAAACGACCTGCTCACTGGTTCGCCCCCGCTTCTCGCCTGTAGCTCCAACTGCGACCTCCTATCCCTGTACTCGCGGCCAGGCCGATTAAAATGGGACTTCACGCCTCTTCCCTGGTCTGTGGCTTCGCCTCCAACCACCCCAATGCATTTACACGGCCAGGACAGAATCATGACAGGCCGATGGTGAAAATCTATTGATTCGCAAGGATCAAAGTGAATTAAATGGAGTTGACTTGCACGTAGGGAGTAGGAAGGGGTGTTAATGTATGTCAGGGGTCGGCTGAGCCACCCATCGTCCCAACAACAAAATTTAAATAGGGTTTTGAATAGCTAATGCTTGGGCAAGACTCACCCTATCCCATACCACCCTTCTATATGCTTATCCCGCGCGGACAGCTACCAGGATGAAAAGTATTTATCATGTGCTACCTAGTATAATGGGAGTAGGATACAAAAATTAACTGCCACTTAACAATTACTCTAATCATAAACATGGTGTTACGTATATTTAAGTACATATAGTCATGTTAGGTAATAAGTAAACTAGGGCTGAATATACACCTTTATTGTGTAGTCTCCCATATATTATAATTCTATTAATTTCATGAGATAACGTAATGTATATGGATAATTAAACAAAAATAAAAATCGAGTGGATAGTTTATTCTTTTCATAACAAATTATACTTTACTCTAAGGTTAGTTTTGAAAACACTGCTATTGCGATATCACTAGACACTAGACAAAGCAACTCGAAAGACGACCCTCCTTTCCACCTTGTGAAATCGTAATTCGAATGAGATGAATTTAAAAATCCTTAACTTAATCATCCAACTAATATCACTTATTGTAAAAGTACTTAGTTTCAGAAGATCTATGAAACTTACTGAATTCAAAAAAAAAAATCAACGAAATAGTAATATATGTGTATTTCTTTGTAACACACCTTTTTTTTCGGTAAGCATATGTGTATTCTTTGTAATATATATTAAATTTTTTGCCTACTGTCGCAATAGTCGACTCGGTTATCATTAACTTACCTAGTCGCATGTTGGCTTAACCTTGAATCTTGGAAATTTTCATCTTGGTTACGTTTAAACCACAAGCAAATCATGATTAAGTTAATAACTCACCCTTTGGGTTATAATCATGCAATCTGGTGGTAATGCATATATGTACTCCTCAGTTTGAGATTTTTAAATAATACATGTAGTGGTCATGTAATCAAACTGAAGATTGTATATATTACCTCAAGTGAAAAATTTAAAATTTTTGATGACCGTCAAGGGCAGGTACAAATACCTTGCAACCAACGTTTTTTTTTTATAAAAAAAAAATTGTCGCATTTTCGAGGCGTTACACTGATACAAATTCAAAATCTAAATAATAAAAATTACATTAACATTAAAGACATGTTTTAGCAGAGACAAGTGTATAAATTTATTTAAATATAATTGTTTATATATTTTTGAATAGGTGATTAATAACAGTAGCGACCAAAGTATTCATATGTAAGATATAACTTTACAATATAATTTTTTTGTATAATATATAACTGATCGGTTTAAATGTATTATTTTATATATAGCTTAATAAATTCAAGAAATTAAAATGTAATAATAATTTATTAAAATATTGGAGAACCACTTGGGCAAACTAAAAGGTTATATTGGTGGGTTGTTTGGGGACCGAACAATTCAATATCCATTCATAGTCTTTTAATGAAATAGTTTAGGGCCTCATATTTAGGCTTTAAATTTTGAAGTTATCTAAGACTATCTAATGATGTTTAGGGACAATATTGTTTTCGTATTATGTTTTAAATTACTTAAAATATAAAGTCATGTTATTGTCACATCAATTTAATGGTGAATATGTTGGTGTACTCAAAAACTGTTACCTTGCAAATTCATTGAAGTGCGCAAATTTACATATTTTGAATTTCATAAATAAATAAATATTGACAAAGGTACAAAACAATACTATATTAATATACAAAATAATTTAAATTAATTGAATGTATGATTTATACCAATGTAAAATTTTACCACTATTAAAATTACGGATCATATATTCTATTATTGTGCTATAAAGAGACTACCACCCTACATATATAATTATTTTAAAGACGAAAGCATTAAATTTAAGCCATCATTATAATTTAACCCATGTGATCATAAATCGACCAATTTTATCCAATCAAATACTGTAAGACATCTATGAAACATCATAATCAAGTGTTTTCATGTACACATTAAACTTTCTAAAGTTCACCCGCTAAAACGCTCACACGAGATCCAAAGAACAACCTATGGGTTTTAGTAGGAAAAATTATGGAATAATTTTTGTTGATCTGTTTTGCATGCCAACAAAGTTTTTTGAAAATGTCAGATGCCACATTAATTTCTCTAAGGCGATGACACAAATACAAATAAAAATAGTATTCCATGATAACACAATATCTGAAATCTACAGTATGAATTGGTACATTGTTTTGACTAAGCAAGTTTGATCTCCCTAAGGTTAATTTAAATAATAAACTGATTCCTACTAAGTTGAATATACCCCCATGGGATGTCAAGGGTAAAAGTTGCCAATGAAATTAAATACCAAGGTTATTTAATTTCTACAATGTTGAAACAACTAGCAAGGTTCCCTATTAAAAGATGGGTTAGGATAATGAACACTTCCTTACCCCATAAAGTAACGCCTTAAAAGTCAACCCATAATTTGGAATTAAAACATTTAAATTAAGAAAAGGGATTTCTATTCACCCCACTCTTCACCTACTTTTTGTATGGACGAATCTCATCCCTTGGATGGATTCAATTAGGGCCCTTGATGAGGAAAAAGGGAAACTAACCCTAAAGCATGCTTATGAAGGCTTCTTTCTCATTTAGTGCTTCTTTCTCATTTCATTTGGCTCATTATTTTCTATTTGTTGTGTAGGTTGAGGAAGAGGAAGAGAGGCCATTGGAGGCCATCCCAAGCTTTTGGGGAGACATTGCAAGCTCTAATATTTCTTTTGTTCACACCCTCTCCTAGGGTTTTTATAAGCATTTATTTAATTTATTTAGCTTAGTTTTCTTTGATTTTCTCAAAAGAACTTGTGGGTTTTGCCCATTTTGATACGTACTTTTATTTGTTTTGCATCTTCATTTGGGTAATGTGAATATATATGTATTGTTTTATTTTACTTATTTTCAAATATTACAAACCCGAAATAATAATAAAAGACACCAGAAATGTTACATACATACATACGTATAATTAATGGGTTCAAGAACCCAAAGTAGAAATAGTAGAAAATATATATATATATATATATATATATACACACACACACTGTAATAAGGGAGAGTAGTGCCACTTTACACAGTCCATATAAAATGTGAAGGCCACTTTACACAGTCCATAGTGAAGTGTAGGTTTTAAAAGGTAAGGGGGCCGCATGGTTTAGTGTAGGGTAATATTTGTGTGGGGGGGAAACTAAAACAAAATATTAAAATATTATGGGGATGGGGTAAGCCGACCCCACCCGTCCCAACATTTCCATTTAGCCTAAAACCACTTTAAAACAATTAAAAGCAAAGTATGGCCGTGGCTTTTTTAGCCTTTTTACCACTTTTTGTTTTATTTTAAAGTTTTAAACATTATTTAAACTTTACTCTATTTAATATACATAGTTTTACTTAAAATTTATTCTATTTAATATACATAGTTTTATGTGTACTTTATTTTATTTAATATATTAATAGTATATTAATACTAATGTGTTTTTATATTAATATATTCCCTCTAATACTAAAGTATTTTATTATTATTAATATTTTAAATATTCATATTACCATCAAAGGTGGTAAAGGAAATATAGCTTACTTACACTATCATTTTTTTATCTTAATAATTTGATAAAAAGATAGTGTAGAAAGTAAGAGAGGACTACATTTCCTTTCCCTTAGAAATTTTGTAATAACTTGCAATAAGTTTCAAATGAGAATTACATGCTAGAATTTAGTGATTAGACTACTTTATTGACCAAATTAAAAATCAATTGTAATTTAAGTTCCTTTTCTATCAACAATAAAGAGACTAACTTTTACAAAACATGCCTTTCAAGTAACACAATGAAATGTAATACTTCTTAATATAATTTTCCAACAGTTCACAAGAGAGTGTTTACAACAACATTTCCAATAATATATTTAGAACAAGAACAACATATTTTTGTGGGAACAAATCAACTTCAATAGAATGAAATATTTCCTCTATAACAGTTTCCTTTCCACATACATCACAACTTTCAAACAAGTATACTAATTTTTCTTTCCCATTTCACAAAAATAACTTTACAACACAAATATTTTCATAACAAACAATGGAATGCAATTTTCTTTCACAAGATCAATACAATGTTCCCCACTTGATGTGGGAAGTCATACAAAATGTAAATACAAGAATGAAATACATTATTATAATTTCTTCCACTCTAATGTGGGTAAAACTTACTAAGGAAGTTTCACATGGTCACCAATAAGACTCCAAGCTCCACAACTAGAACAAGATGGATCCTCTAAGATTTACTTGATTCACAACAAAATAGGGGGATTTGGTAGTAATCATCTATTATATTGATTCATAGCATAGTCAATTTTTCATGTTTGGCATAACGCATCTGTGTAACACCGGAAACTAGCCAACGCCACAGTCACCACATCGACAAAGACGACGCCGCAACGAACAAGTGACCCGAATACATGCGATAAACTTTTTTTTTTGATGATGGTGTGCTCGCATACAGGCTCGAACTAAATTTTTCCCGTTAATGCTTCGGGAACGATGATAAGAAGAAGTTAAGTCTCATTCGACGTTTCACCAAGAATGAAGGAGGTCGTCTTTTGAGTTATTTATCTGATGTCAGGTGCTGTCGTGAAAGGAATGAAACGGAAAGATAATTCGAGAGTAAGGCACAATTTACTTTGCGTCAAATTCAATAGCCACTTCGATTTCTTTATTCTTACTTTGTTATTTGGTCAAGTTACGTTGTTTCAAAATTTAATACATTTTAATATACATATGTATATTTATATATATATATATACATATATAAATACTTACTTTATCATTTTGTTATATTACGATCTAATTCGAAATGTAATACGTTACATTATATGTAATTGTAGATTTATATATATATATATATATATATATATATATTTATATTTATATTTACATACGTATCTGATATATGATATTATATGATCAAGGTCATATTTCGGGGGGGGTATGACTTGATCAACCGATGCTTAATTTTGTTGGTATAGTAATTGTTAATATTCGTAGATCCAACCACCTGTCCACCATTAAGGCCTCCTCTCCTTGCGTGAAGACTGTTCTTCCTTGCTGGCCGCATATGTTCCTCGTTTTCTTCTCTTTGATTCCATTAGATTTGCAAATCTTTTGTTTTATCAGTCGGCCTGCAAGATAAGACTGTCCCGACAGCGTGGATACAGAGAAAGAGGGTAGAGGAGAAGCTAAGGCGCATGAGGAGGCGGGTAGTGGAGGCGCACAGTAGCAGGTCGACCAACTATGATTTTATCTGTTCAGTACCATTTGCAAGTACTGCAACAATTTAAATATTCACTGTGGCAGACAGTGCTTTGTGTATCAGGTTGTCTATCAGGCATATCTACTGAAACGTATCATCATCTCCTTTTTTTTTGCAGTTATTCTCTTAGACACGATTAAAGGGGGTGATGGACTGGTCTTGATTTTGAGACTAACTCCACATTTGTTTGGGCAGTTGCGAGGCCTGCCATGCAGCTTGATATTTGTGAAGCTAAGACCACTCGCAGTGTCCAAATCTGTAAGGGGAAAAACGTTCAGCACCTTGGTAAGCATTGCAACAATTTAAACATTCGTTGGACAGTCAGCACTTTGTGTATCACGTTGTCTATCAGGCATATCTGCAACAAGGAACGTAACATTATATATATATATATATATATATATATACGCAGTTATATATATATATATATACGCAGTTATTTTCTTAGACAACGAGTTAAGGGTGATTGACTGGTCTTGATTTAGAGACTAACTTCACGTTTGTTTGGATAGTTGCGAGGCCTGTCATGCAGCTTGATATTTGTGAAGCTAAGACCACTCGCAGTGTCCTAAACTGTAAAGAAATCTACGTTTAAATCTGCTTGCAAGCATAACAACAATTAAATAATCTCTGTGACAGTCATTGCTTGGTGTATCAGCTGACTATCAGGCAGAAGTCCTTCTTTATCTTGTAATTACAATTTCTGTATCTGGATTTGAAGAGTATTTTGTAACAGAGAATATCTATGAGATTGCTGTGTCTATTTTAGAATACCTGTTTGATGATGGATGTAAAATCTTGTGTATAGTTATATAATTAGTCTGTATCAGAGCTGTGTGTTTCTAAAATAGAAGGGGGACATTAATAGCATAATAATAGTGCTACGATTTGGTAATAGTAATTTCATTACTTTCTAGTATTATTTTGGCATGAAATACTATTTGAAGTATTTAAACAAGATTTGGTGAAATATCCTTGTTAAACGCTAGGGAGTAATGGATAATAATTTTAACAAGATTTAAGTCTTTCATTAAAATTCCCTTCTACACAATTTAACAACGTTGTATGAGATTTCAAAGTGGGTTGATTTATTTTCCTTCCTTAATTTACAATGGGCTTTCAAAAGATTTAGTCCCATTTCCTTTTTGTATTTCGCAATTAATTTCACAACAATTCATAAAATGAAGGAACGCATATTAGAGCTAGAATATGGACTTCTTTATTGGCATATTTTACATTATTGAGACTTAAGCCTTTATATCAACAAAATAAGAATAGTAAGTGCTCTAGTATTCAACTTTGCAACACTTCTCCTTCTAAGCAATAAGATGAAATCTAATATGTATATTTTTCTTTGTGAATTTTCCTAACATTCCCCAAAAGAATACTACGATATTTCCATTAATTTTTAAAGCAAGGTCTACTAACATGTAAACAAAATTATCATTCTCAAGAGAAGGTTCCAAGTCAAGTACTAAAGGAGAATAGATAGATTGTCATGCTTTCAACTTTTGATTCCATCTATATTACATACTTATTATTGGAAATTCAACAAGAAACAATTTTCATTCAATATTTGGTACAACACTTTCCAATAAATCTTAGAGCAAGAAATACTTTCATTCCAATGCAACTTTCCTTAAAATCTTTTACAACACATTCTACTTCATGTGGAACAAATTCGCAATTATGTAAGCTGAAACACAAAGTAATATTACATTCTTCCTCCACTCCAAGTGGTTAAATACATGATGTCTTCACATTGTCAACAACAAGGTTCATGTGTTCCCAAGAGTTCTTCTTCCATGCTCCAAGTTCCATGAAGTTCAATCACAACCAAGATAGGGGGAGAGGCAACACTCTCCTCCCAACCAAATCTCAATGGAGAAGAGAAGCAATCTCCTCCATTGACCCCCGAGCCCCAAACACAACACAATGAAAGGGTGGTCTCCAACTCAAGGCAACAATACATGCTTCCACAATACAAGTTCTTCACAACATTCAAGCTAAAATAGAAGAACAAAGAGACACACAATAACATCAACATTACACAACAAGGCTTGCATCCAAGCCAACAAGAGAAGGAACTATGGGAATATTTTCCTTATGCCTCCCAAATGAGATGAGATGCCCATCCAAAACCCTCCACAAAAATAACACAAGCCCCTATAACTCTTATGCCTCCCTCAAGTACCCCTTTTTCCTCCTATACTCTTATGCCTCCCTCCTCTTATGGCTCCCTCAAAGACAAGGTAGAATGTAAACATTCCTACCCAAGATGGGCATCCCTCTCAAACTCCCTCCACAATATCCTAATCTACTCTTTTGCCTCCCTCATGTGTATTCCCATAGACCTCTCCTATACTACACAAAAGCATTCAAACCATCTTTCACAATACACCAAAGTAGACATGCATTTCTTACAATTTTAGCATAGAAGCAACAATAACATGAAAGCAAAAAAACAAGGAGAGGGTTCCCTACCTCTCCATTGGAGAAGTCTAAACCAAGAAACTTGTCCAAGCTCCTTCCCAAATCAATCCAAGCATGCAAGTCCAAAAACTCTCTTTCTCTCTTTCTCCCTATTCTTCTCTCTCAAAAATAACAAAGGAGAACTCTTCAACAACACAAAAACAAAACTCCAACCCCCTCAACAAGAGAGGAAGTTTCAATAAATAGATCAAAGGTAAGGGTGAGGGTGATGTGGCTCCATGTAGGATGCCACATCACACATCCTCAAACCATCTCCCAAGGTCAACTCAAATCCCAAAACACCATAAATGGGTGGTTGGGTTGAATGACAACCCTCTTCCACATTCAACCCTTTCCCATGTGCCTTAAGGCACAATTAAATGCAAAATGAGGAAAATGCACTCCAAAGTCATATTTCCCTTCCCAAAACAATAAATAACCCCCTTTTTGGATTCCCAACCCATAGATATGGTTGGTAAGGGGTTTTGGGAAGTGTGGGACAAGTTTAACTTGTCCCACAAGTCCCCTAAAATTGCCCTCAATCTCAAATTCGAGATTCTAAGAGCATGGAGTGGTCAACACTCAAAACCAAGCATTCAATACAAGAGGACACACAAGGCTCAAGGAGCCAACAATCAAAATTTATTACACCCACTTGACTTCCCCCAAAGCTTAAAAACTAAAACAAGATATTACATTAATCTAAACACACTTAACAAAAGTAATTAACAAGAAAGACTTCACAAAAGAAATCACCTACTAAATCAAGTAAAACAAGTAATAAAATTCTTACCCCCTTGGTCACATTAGGAAAATTTCCCCCCTCATGGAAATTTTCTCAACACATACAAGAACAAAGTTAACACAATACAATTTACAAGTTGCCTTGACGACCAATGTTGTAACCACCCGACATTCTGTTGTGTTTGGTCCCCAATCCCCCTCATGGTTGTGATCATGCTGTGTTTCCTGCAAAAATGCAAAATACCCTCTTCGGCCTTGCGGCCATGTCAAAATATCCAAGTAATCATATGCATGAAATTTATTAACATCTAAACGTAATTCAATTATCCATTATTCTAGGTCTAAATCACAACTTAATTTTGCATTTCATCATTATCCAAAATCATAGTAATGTAAATTCAACAACTACATTCTATTCAACATGGCGAAGAAATCCAATGTTAGAACACATGCAATATATCCATATAAAAATAATATCAGAATCCAATAGTCTGTCCATGAGTCAGTGTAGATCATACTGAAAACAAAATCCAATCATAATCCAAATGCATCTAGTCACAAAACATCATGCTAATCAACATAAGTATAAATCATGTCCATATCTAAGGTCTGCATAACTCAAAACGGTAATCAACTAAGTGTCGTAGGGAAGTGGGCATCACAGGGTGGTCTCCAACTCAAGGCAACTACACTTGCTTCCACAATACATATTTCTTTCACAACATTCATGACTACAAAAAAAAAAACACAAACAACACAAATCATTCCACAACAAAGATTTTATCCAAGCCAACAAGAGAAGGAAGTATGGGAAAGTTTTTTTTTTCTTATGCCTCCCCATTGAAATGAGATGCCCATCCAAACCCTCCACAATAAAGCTCAAGCCCCTATTACTCTTATGCCTCCCTCAAGTACCCCTTTTACCTCCCAAACTCTTATACCTCCCTTCTCTTATGGCTCCCTCAAGGACAAGGTAAGAATGCAAGCATTCTTACCCAAGATGGACATCCCTCCCAAACTCCCTCCAAAAATACATATTCTACTCTTATGCCACCCTCATGAGTTTTTCCCATAGACCTCTCCTACACCACACTTTAAGAATTCTACCCATTTTTCCCACAACACAAAAAAAACATACATTTTCTACCAATTTAAGCATAATAACAACAACAATAAGAAATAAAAAAGAGAAGGGTCCCTACCTCTCCATTGAAGAAGCCTAACCCAGGAAGCTTTGTCCAAGCTCCTCCAAAACAACCCAAAGCATGCAATTCCAAGCTCCTTTACTCCCAAACTTCTTTCTCCTCCAAAAGAAAAAGCTCTTCAACAAAAACCTCCAAAAAAAAAAAACCCCTAAACAAGAGAGGAAACTTCAATAAATAGACAAAGGGAAGGGTGAGGATGATGTGGCTCCATGTAGGATGCCACATCACACATCCTCAAGACCACCACCCTTAGTCAACTCAACTCCAAAACACGATAAATGGGTGGTTGGGTTGAATGACATCTCTTTTCCACACTCCATCCCTACCCATGTGCCTTAAGGGCACAATTAAATGTAAATGGAAGAGAAGTGCACTCCAAAGTCACATTTTTCTTCCCAAAATAGTAAATAATCCTATTTTTGGCTTCCCAACCCATAGATAGGGTTGGTAAGGGGTTTTGGGAAGTGTGGGACAATTTTACCTTGTCCCACAAGCCCCCTAAAATTTCCCTCAATCTCAAATTCGAGATTCAAAGAACTTGGAGTGGTCAACACTCAAAACAAGCATTCAATCCAAGAAGAAAAAACACGAGGCTCAAGGATCCAACCATCAAAAAATTTAATTACACCCACTAGACTTCCCTCAAAACTTAAAATTAAAACAAGATGTTAAATTAATCTAAAACATATTTAACAAAAGTAATTTAAAAAGGAGCCATCACAAATGAAATCACGTACTAAAATAAATTGAAACAAGTAATTAAAATTCTTAACCCATTAGCCACATTAGAAAATTTCCCCCCATGGAAATTTTTCCTAAGAACATAATAAAAAACAAAAGCAACACAATACAATTCACAGGTTGCCTTGACGACCAAATGTTATAACCACCCGACATCCTGTTGTTGTTTGGTTCGCAAGCCCCCCCCTTTAGGTTGTGATCATGTAGTGTTTCCTGCAAAATACAAAATACCTCCTTCGGCCTTGCGGCCATGTCAAAACATCCACAATAACCATATACATGAAATTTATTAACATCTATACATAATTCAATCATCCATTATTTCGAGGTCTAAATCACAACTTAATTATACATTTCATCATTATCCAAAATTATAGTAATGCAAATTCAACAACTACATTCTATTTATCATGGCGAAGAAATCCAACATTAGAACACATGCAATATATCCATATCATAAAAAAATATTAGTATCCAATAGTCTATCCACGAGTCAGCATAGATCATACTGAAAGAAAAGTCTAATCATAACCCAAATGCATCTACTCACAAAACATCACGCTAATCAACATAAGTATATGTAATGTCCATATCCAAAAGTCTGCATAACTCAAAATGAAAATCAATATTTTTGCCCATAAATCTATCAAGATTAAATTCCTAACGATCTTCCCAAACACTTGCATCTCTCCCCCTAGCCCATACATTCAAAAATAACTTTGTTTTTGTAATTATGTAATGTCTTGCACAAAATGAATCTCCCTATACTTGTGTGGAATAAAAAATGGCAATGATGGATGCAATGAAAATGTTTCCATCAATATGCATCACAAGTATTCCATGTATTCTAGATTTCTATTTTCACACAATGATGTTTATCCAAATCAAATTCAATATGACCCTTTTTCGTTGCTAACATGCCAAGATTCTTCAACGACTCACCTATTTCTCTTCTATCATTGTGGATTATGTTTCCATACTAGAAATCAACATATCATACACTAAAAATACATTGATTTTTCCTGAAAAATGGAATGCTTATATCGATAGCTAGTTTGTAGTTGGAAAACCATAGTTAACACAATGTTTTCATCATATAGATGTATTAAATAGCAAGGTAGCAAATTTGTTAAAAAGGATAAAAAAAAGTAACAACCAATAAATTATGCACCAGTACATGGATTATGTTAGAAATGTGAATGCTTATATCACTAGGTAGTTCGCAGTTGGCTAGCCATAGCTAAATAGTATAGCCATTATATATCTATACCTGCAACAAATTTGGTAAAAAGAGGAAAAAAATGAAATGTTATTTATAATCTACTTACTTGGTACTATAGTATATGGGAATACCTTGACTCATTATATATGGGTCTACTTCATACTAATTGATTATGTTTTAGATTGTTTATGAGATCTAATAGGATTTGATCTTGTGATCTATATTTTAGAACACAACTTCTTCACCATTAAGTGAACTAGAAAAAGGAACCATAATTTTAAATATAAAACTAAAGAGTAATAGTATTTAAATATACTAAATTATATGCATAAAATTAGTGTGATTTTTTGTAAAGAACTAAAAAATATATAAATTGTAGAAAAAAAAATTATGTAACCATTTTAAAAAAGGTTATGGATCTAGTAAAATAATATACATATATATATATTAAACAGTGTCTTTATTTTAAATATTGGACATAACGTAACAAAAAATGCTTTGGTTACATGCACACTTTACTATAGTGAATTTACCCTTAATCCCAAAACCTACCAAAATGATTGTGTTGATGTGGACTCTATTTATTTGAAACTTATTCGAATAGATTGTGAATTATTTATCTTTTACATGATCATCCTCCCCTTCCATTTCTACATTACAATTTATTTTTCTACAATCAATGGGATCCTAGATTACTTTCATTGCAAATATGTCACGTAAATTTTATCAACAATTTTCATAATATTGTCTCGTTGTGTTGAGGAAAAAATTAAGTGATAGCCCTATTCATAGATAAAGAAGGCCTAGATTATCCCATGGGGTCTTTTTCGTTGTTACTAGAACATGTCTTAGAAGATACCCAATGAAGAAATCCAATGTGTGGTTTGTTTGAGGACTTTGACCTTCATAGAAATATTATTCATTATTCTCACCTTGTTGTTGCATCTAATGTTTAGGACTTTGACACTCATAGAAAGATTATTCATTATTATCACCTTGTTGTTGCATCTAATGTTTAGTTAATTAAATATAGTGATAGACCACACAATAAGAACTTGTGGAAGGTTCTTGATTCTAACCATAAATCAATGCTCGACACCCTAAAACTTAAATAGGACCCAGATGGCTCATTAAATTGAATTTGTACAATAACACATTAGTTTTATAGTTTGTAAGTACTATTGTTGAATTCTTAATTTTTGTGTGTTTGACTAGTTTTTCCTTTAATTTTATTTATTTATATCATTACTAATGGTATTAATGCAAGTTATTGGTGATAAACAAGCTTCCACATTCACATGATTGGTGTCGTTAGTAAAGAATTTATATTCTTGAAGTGAAGAGAAGATTTTACTTTAGGACTTTTGGTAAAAAAGGGACACCTTTTTCCTAAAATCAGCAAAAACTGAACTTCATCAAATAATTCAACATGAATATGCTCAAAATTTGACAAAGTAATAAGAATAAGTACCGTAGAGCCAGAATCTAGTTTCTAAACTACTTTTTTTTTTCAAAAGTGGTTGAGATTAAGAGGGTCAAATGTGGTGTGCACACAATGTATGTCCTTTTTTTTGTCAAAAAGATAAGAACCTATTGTGTGTACGCTCCCCCCCCCCATTTTTAGATTTTTATAAATTATTTTTCAAACCCTTTCAGTAGAAAGTTAGGTAATTCCATGTATGAGGTCCCACTCATGTTTCATATTTTTGGATATATGAATATATATATATATATATATATATATATATATATATTTTCAAAGTGCACACATCCCAAAAAATGAAATATTGGTGTGCACACCCCCATAAATTTGAGAAAAAAAGTCACTTTTTTAATGCATGTAGAATGGAGTTTTGAAGAGGAATTTGTTTTTGAAATTCGGATGAAAATATCATAAATTGTGCACAAAATGTATGCATGGGTTTTCGCAACAAAAGAAGGCACTAGTAAAAGAAATTATGGATGAAATCCTTAAACTAATCAGACTTAAGAAAGAATCATATTGTCACCAAGGTAAAACCGAGCTTGACGTTGTAGAATAATTTTTGGAATATTATGTTATAACACATTTTTTATCGAGTGTACACATCACATTTTGTTGTTTCTATGTAAATCACAGATTTATTAATGGATTACATAGTCCAAGCCATAGGGTAGGATATCAAAGGAAAATCCAAGCCTATGGATTAGGATTAGAAAACCCAAAGAAGGAAAAAGGTGCATGCGTTATAGCGTGCCCTCGTTATAACACACACATGTTCCTATGTGTTATGTAGTATATGTGCTTGTGGTATGCTTCTATTTACACTTTAAATTTATTTTAGTAAATATAAGATGTTAGGGTCACTCTGCACCTTATGAAACTAGTCCCACAACACCATCTGTCACAGTTCAGAAGATAGTTTTTCATATTCTAATATGGTCAATACATATGTATTTTTTAGGATTTCATCATTCAGCCTTTAAGATTTTAGGGTTTAAATTATACAATTGATATCTTTTTTTTGAAAGAGTATAAGCTTTTTTTAGGTTTTGGGGAATTTTGGATTGGTTATTAACATTTGTAGGAGTGTTTAGGAATATTTAGGAAAGGTTTACTCATGTAATGAAAATCTTATTAACAACGGGTTTTCTAGATGCAGGGAATAAACACTCTAATGGTAAAATTTGACTTCTTCAGGTGATTTTGGGAGCTCCGTAAGGAGTAAGGAGGAAAAAAAGTAAGCGTGATGGAAAGATATGTGAATCTTATACATATTGGTAACATCCATTTTTCTCTAAGACTTGAAGGTTTCATGAAGAATTTCATGTTAGAGTTATTATATAGTGTGAACATTAGATATGATGAATATAATATCATCATGGATAATATTATTATAATGTGAATGTAATATTACATATAGTAAATAGTATTTACTATATGGTAATTAATAAATTAGTAAGTTAGTAAGTTAGATAATAAAATAATGAGATATTGTTTTATCATCAATGTTATTATTAATGGTTGAAACCATTCAGGTAGATTCGTTTCATATGCAACCAAATATTGTTGAGAAGGTTGTAGGTAAAGACAAATACATTGTTATGAGAGTTGTTACTATGCAGCTCGTATGTAATGGAGTGCATAGCTATGGGAAATGTAGCAGAGTTAATAGAAAAGAATTAAAGCTAAATCTATGCTCCTAAACTTGTATTTCATAACATTTAAAGATAGTGTAGCTACGCCTTTTGGTTCCATAAAAAAATGGCCCTAAATTTGTAAGCACTAGAGAGATGATCACCACACGGTGATAGATTAATATTTGTCAATGTTGATAAGTACCTTCGGGAACGGGTACTATCATAAATAGACTATTTTTTTTTACCATGGGTAAGGATCTCATGAGGATTGGGCCAAATTTTGAGTTGAAAACACCTTCCTAACACTCTGGGTTGTGCTTTTGAGTGAAGAAATTCCTCACTTGAAATTTAAACCCTAAACCCTCTACACTAAGCCCTAAACCATAAACCATAAACTTAAACCCTAAAACCTGAACCTTGAAACCTAAACCCTTAATCCTGAGCCCTAAACCCTGAACCACGAACCCTAAACCATAAACCCTAAATGCTAAACCTTTAACCCTAAGCCCTAAACCCTAAACTCTAAACCCTAAACCCTAAGTTGTTAATCATAAACCCTAAACCTTAAACATTCAACCCATAGCCCTAAGCCCTAAATCCTTAACAATAAATCCTAAACCATGAACACTAAACCTTAAACCCTAAACCATAAACTTTGAGGCATAAACCATAAACCCTAAATCATAAACCATAAACCCTAAATCCTAAATCCTCAACACTAAACCTTGAACCATAAACTCTAAACTCTAAACTCTAAACCCTAATTCATAAATCATAAACCTTGAACACTAAACCCTAAACCCTAATTCCTAAACTTTAAGCCCTAAACCCTAAACTCTAAACTTTGAACCTTGAGTCCTAAACCCTAAACATTCAACCCTAAGCCCTAAGCCATAAACCTTAAACCGTAGACCCTAAACCCGTAACCTTGAACCCTGAACTTGAACCCTAAACCCTTAACTTTAAACCCTAAACCTTAACCCTAAAACCTTAACCCTAAAACCTTAACCCGTAGCCCTATACCATAAATCCTAAACCCTAAACCTTAAAATATAAACCCTAAACCCTAAATTTTGAACCTTAAACCCTAAATATTGATCCTTGATTCCTAGACCCTAAACCCTAAACCTTAAGCATAGAGTATTGATCCATAAACGCTAAACCCTAAACTAGTAACCCTAAACATCAAACCCTTAGCCATAAACCCTAAACCTTGATCCCTAAACCTTAAACCCTAATCTTAAAACCCTAAACCCTAAACCCTAAGCCCTAAAACCTAAACCCTAAACCCCAAACACTAAACCCTAAACCATAAACCCTAAACCCTAAACCTTAAACTCTAAACCCTCAACCCTCAACCATCAACCATGAGCCCTTAACCCTAAATCTTAAACCCTAAACCCTAAAACCTAAAACCTAAACCATAAACCATAAACATTGAACCCTAAATCCTAATCCCTAAGCCCTGAGCCTTAAGTGTTAAACCCTAAACCTTGAATCATAGGCCCTAAATGTTAAACCCTAAACCCTAAATTGAGAAAAACAAGTCTAGTGGTATTTTTGGGTCTAACGGATTAGAATACCAAACAAATTTTATCAAATTTTAGGCTCTTTTGAATAATTCTTTCAGTTCCAAGTTGTTGAGAAAAATGATTTCATTCGAAGAATAGAGCTTGATATGCCCATTGCTTGTGTAAAGCTAGCAATTTGAGAGGATTTATAAGGTTCAATTTTATTTTCCAAGATGAATTGCTCCCATGTTTTAAAAATTTTCTCCAGATGCAACAACATTATGATTCAGACACTCGATGATTCATGAATGTCCTATCCTTCCACAGACCTCAGTAGTTCTCAATCCTTGGATACAGGGAGACACCATTACTGAGATAAACCAAGAACTTTCAAGGAAGAATATGTTCTTGTGAATATGAACATGTATCAAAGTGAATCATGAATGTGATTATGAGCATGTGGTTATTTTTTCTAGCTTTTAATGGGTCATCCAAACTTGCATACTACCATACATGGAAATATGAGAAATGTGAAATTTTTTTTAGAGTGTGAAGTAATTGACATTCAAGAGTGCAACTATATGTATGGAGAAACATGTTTAGAAGAGATGTGTAATATGAATTGCAAGGCACAATGTAGACTGCATATCCATTTAGTTACTTGTCCCACCCCTCATAAACAAGGTAGTTGTATAAGAAGAATCAATGATGGTTCTAGGAATGAGACTAGGAAATATGGTCCTAATATTGATATTCCAAAAGATGAACTCACTCATGAGACCTACTGCAAATATATGAGGTTTTTTTATCCTTGTAGTGTAGAAGATCAAGAGCGGTTTTCACTTTGTAATCACTACTGTAGACTAGAGGGATTTTAAACAATCTCCAAGTTTCCTTGTGGTTGTCATGCCCTCCTAGTCGATTCATTAATAAAAATTAATTTTATTTGATTCAAGAGAGAGAGAGAGAGATACAACATTTAATAAGCCACTGAAATTAATCATCTAAGCACCACAACACTGTCTCTAAGAAAATAGTTTCTAACAATCTCTAACAATATAAAGAGCTGAATGGTTTCATTTTAGTCTGAGCATAATGAAAAAATATAAAGATTTGAAAGGAGAAAATGGAAGCAAAAAATTCCAAATTTGTGCTTGATTTGGAATTAGGAAACTTAAAACTAGTGAGAGGAATAGAGTGGAAGTTTGATAAAATGAGGTTTTACAAGAAAATGAGTCATTTTAACAGTTGATTGGGCTTGTGTATAAAATGTGAGAGTAAGATATGGGGTTTCAAAGGGTAAGTTTTTGGTTGATTATGACATTTGTGCATATTTGAGCCTATAGAGCTTGTTGCAAAGACTTCTAAAAACAAGATACTAATGATAATGATTGAAATTAGTTGTTATGAGTTGATGAATGCATGCAAATGTGTTGGAGCTCTGCATCACCTCATGATGTTTCAGATCCTTCACAGACCACATGATTACCATTCTCTTTATTATTTGAATCGAGAAAAACTTTCATATGTGTTTTGATTTATTATGTGTTATAAGGAATTACATAAGTCCATATATTCAAGAAATTTTTGCTACCTTTGGGAGTTGCGAGGCTTAAAATATATAGTTTTAACACATTTAACTCTCCTAAAAATGTCAATAACTAATCCAAAAGGCCCCAAAACCTAAACAATGACTATATTCTTTCACAAAATAGATATCGACTGTAAAATTTAAACCCTAAAATCTTAAAGTCTGAATACTGAAATCCTAAACAAAAACTATGTACTGACCAAATTAGAAGCTAAAAAAATATATTCTAAACCATGACGCATTGAGCTGTGAGACTAGTTCCATAAGGTGCAAAGTGACCCTAACATCTTATAAGAAATAATAAAATATAAATAATAATAAAAGAAAAACTTATAGTTAAACATTTATTTTTGTAAATAAAAGCATGCCACAAGCACATATACCACATAACACACAGGAACACGAGCGTGTGATAACGTGCTCGTGTTATAGCATGACCCTAAATTTTCTCTTTGGCTCTATAACATGATCGAGCCATAAAACGAGCATGTTATGGCCAAAAAATGGATTTGTGTCTACTTTTTGGCCCCCCATATTTGTGCACTTACCCTCTTGTTATATCTCTTTTCTCTCTCACACACACACTCTCTATCACTCTCTCTCTCTCCTTCTCATTCTCTCTATCTCTCTCTCTCTCTCTCACACACACACACACACACTTTCTTAGTATCTCTTTATCTCTCTCGCGCTGTCTCTCTCTAACTCTCACTCTTTTCATGTAAAAGGCATAAAAAGAATCACCCTTCCTAAACCCTGGGTGGAAGTTGCGAAATGGGTGATAAAATACTTCACTAATGAAGGATAATATGAAATTTTTCTAAGGCTTGTGTTGAGAATTTTAATAAACCTTCGCCATGGTCAAAGTAAACCCCTGTATAAAATCAATTTGCCTCAATTTTTATATGATTCTATTTGTTCTGCTATAGAAAATTTTCATTGGGGTACCTCCTATTTAAATTTCTATGGTTTAATTCATTTGATTTGCAAGAATCAATTTGTTGAAAAGAAACGTGGAATCAAAAAATTGCTAAATTATCGAAAGAAATTTTCCTTAGAGTGTAAAGTAGTTATAGAGAAATCACCCTCAACCTCTGAGAGACCTAAAAAACACCTCATGACTTCTAGGCCTACACCTTCCTTACATGAAATTCCAATTAAAAATCCTCCTTCCTCAGAAGACCAAGAGGTAGCCATAATAATGCAAACCTTGGTGAAAACCCCACCTGTGTCTCCTCACAAATTAGTTTCACCATCTTTTCTTGATACATAAAAAGAAATTGAGCATTCCATAGCCACAGCTAAAGAGTCACTTGTTAAAAACAAAGGGAAAAACCTATGATAGAGGGATAACCTATTTCTCCCCCTGATTCTGATATAATTATTCACCAAGTTTTCTCTTTTTCCAAAATCTTGTTTGAGATACAACTGGCTCAAGAAAGAATCACCCATCTTCATTTACTTCTTGAGGCCGAAGAAAACAAATTATCCCAGCTGGAAACTGCTAAAAATAAAGAAATACAATAGCTGCAGTAGACTGTAGCACAACATGAAGAGGCAACTCTTTAGCTATATAAATCCCTGGAAGAGAGAGAGCAACAAATACAATCCCTTCAAGACAGAATATATGAACTTAGCACATCTCTTACAATTTTGCAAGAAAATACGAAAGAATAACAACATGTGACCATGGAAAAACTTGTCGCTCAAAGTAGCTTTTTATTTACCCAAATTGTTGTTTTAAAGGGAATAGTCAAGTGGATGGATGGATGCTACAGGATCAAGGAATATTTAGATGAAAATAAGAATTTGAAAGAGGAAAAAAAATTGCTAAAAGAAAATGTGGCCACTCTTAGTCATCTATATGACCAAGTTATTTCTTGTAGACCTTTAAATTTTTATGCATTGTTTCTAAAATATTAGTTTTTCAAATGGAAAATATCTAGGGCCTGTGCCATGCAGGACATTGAATTTGATGATGATAAATAGTTTTTGGGTGCATATACAATAAGGAATGATATTGAGAAAATTTTACTATGTGAATTTTATATGCACAAATTTCTTCTCCTTGAGAAAATTGAAATTCTAATAAATTTTTATGTGGGAAAGATATAGTTAAGAGAATTCATATCTACTCACAGGCACCAAGTTGAATGGACATTCTAGAGGGCCACATTTGTGCAAGAAGAGTCTATAATAGGCCTCTTGATGAGGCATGATCTTCCTGCCCCCATTCGGTTCTTCAACAAATTTCAGTCACAGGTATACTGTCTATGTTTAGTAGACAAATACACATATATCCTTAAGAATTGTGTCAAAAATTTGAGATAAAAGGTGAATCCAACATTCAATGTAAAATTCTTTTCCTGTCAGGTAAGATATCAACTTCTTGCATAACCATACAAGGAAAAGGAGGTCATTTCACCAACCAACCTCCGTTGGTCACTTAAGAGGGCCAAGGACATTTGAAAAATTATTCTTGAGTTGCAAGAGAAATGGATTGGTATGAGGTATTGACCTCCATTAGTGATTTCTCTAGTACAATGGTGGGATTCTACAGATAATCAGCCAGAGGGTAGTTATAACACTTGGAGGAAAATTTTCATTGATCACTTTGGGTTATGTAATACTTCATTGGATGAAACTTGGAAAACATTTGTCAACGAGTATAATTTCTCAAGGATTGTAGAACAATTGAACAATAGGTAGTAGGAGGACCTGCTAAACCTTCATTCCAGGGGAGTGATGAACCCCCGTTTTTTTGTTTAAACCATGTGAATCCCCATACTAATTTGATATCATATTGTACAATTTATAATATTAACTACTTATACTTAATGTTTTACTATATTTTTGAAAAAAATATTGTGCATATGTTTGTTATTTTTATCTTGTTATTTCTTCCTCAAGAATGGCTTAAATTGATATTTTTATATGAATTAACAGTGCCTTTGGAAAGTATATGTTCAGTTATTACAAGAATAAATCGCAATAGTGCATAACTAAATTACTACACTAGCGCAGGACTCAATTAACGAATTGGTGTAGGATTCACCTTCGCATTAATATAGGACTTGTAGTACAACACCGAGCTTGTCCAAGTCATCATCTATGAATTCCTTAAAATTAGGGATTTACACAAGAAGATAGATAGCTTGAACTATTAGTGATACAAATGGTGGCATAACAACATGAATAGGAAACGTGCGCCATTACCTCAACCTATATTCATGTGATTTTTAGGTTTAGTCACTTCATTTTCTGGGAGATGTGATGCAACCAACAACTAAGGAATTTTTATTACTATGATTCTCTACAATCAATCTAAGAACTGCAAGATCTTACAATGACTGACTTTCTCAAAGGAATTGATCATGAACCTCCTCTACAATTAGCAAGATTAATTCCAATCCAAACACCTCAAATACTACTTCTTCCATAATTGTATTCCTTAAAATAGATAGTCATTTTTAAATTCAACAATCAAATCAATAGATGTTAGTTATTGTGAATAAACTAGCTCTCTCCTAGAGGTACTATGATTGCTCTAGTATAAAAGAGCTAATGTATTTAGATTTATCGATTCATTTCAGTTATTTGATTAATTGTAAAAGCATACTCTTTCAATTTAATAAAGATTGTAGATTCAGGGGAAAATTTTGTGTGACTTTCAACCTTAAACCTGATTGAAGGTAAGGGGAAAGGGTCACTCCTCCCCATCAATAAGGGATATTTATTGTTATTTCCTTTTTGTCATCTTTGATGCATTTACCATTTTATCATTAAACCATGTTAAAAATCTTTAGATTATGTCTTTAATATTATTTTCTTTTCATGCATTACATCTTATAATTGCAGTCATTTATTATTTAGTTAATTCTTTTATTAAGTACATGTTGAGAGCAATTCATATTGTTCCCTTTACTGGAAACATCCATGAACACTTCCCTGGATTGACAAATATATTATTGTAGACACCAAAATTAGGTTGTACCACCCTTATAGCCCCATTAATTAAATAAACCATACCTTACATATTCATATCCCATAGCGCACATGATTAATTGAATTAATTAATTTAATTAATTTAATTAATGTCCTTACTTGACCACCTCACCTAGCCACATTACCTAGACACCTCATCATGGACCTATTTTTAGCATGTTCATTCTAACTAGGACTCAATCTCTACTTACCATAACTAACTGAGACTTGGTCTAACCATAACACTACATGACTATCCTTTCTCTATAAACATGCCCACTTCGGTATGCGGAAAATACCATTTTAGACCCAAATCAACAAGAAGAGCTGGTAAAAAAAGATAGCCAAGATCTGTTGTTTTGGTAACCTAGGATTTCCCACTATAACCGATGTCAATTAACACTAAACCGACGTTGGTTAATCTAAACCATCATTAGTTACCATATATTCACTTTGGAAACCTTATTCCAGAGGTTGGAAGAATTATTCAAGTCTAAGAAGAGAAAGATCTGCATGCAAGTATGAACTAGAGCCCTCTTACATATCCAGACATCCTGAATCAGCACCAAGACTGATATGAAGGTTAAGCGTTCACGGTAATGTTTCGGGAAGCACTGCCACAACACTGACTACCAGTTTCACAGATCAACCATCACTCTCATCCAACCACCAGTCTGCAAATATATGTAAGTGCATTTGGATCTAAATATTTCCACACTTATTTAGATCAGTTTATTTATCTTCAATTGAGGATCCTAGTCTCCTTTGCATCTCATCACCTCCCACGTTCTTGTCAATCCCTCCACCTAACCACCTACAACCTCCCTGCTCTCTATACCTAACTACCAAACATCTCTGAGAATTCTCAGCATCTTTGGCAATCTAACCCTCATTCTCCCATTCTCTGTGCAATTAGAGAGAATCTTCAAAACCAAGTTTTATTGAGTTTCTATCAGTCTACCCCTACCGACACCGGTTAACCCAAACCATCATCAGTTTCCTCTCAACCGACATTGGTCATATCAGACCGATGTCGGTCTCTGTATCTGGTAATTCTACCTATAACAACAACCTCATAGCATTCACCCAAATAAACCAACCCACCCAAAACTGGATCCTGACCTGTCCTAGTCACCTTGGCTACCTGCCCAACCTCCAGATCAGTTCATAACCTTACCCGCTAGATTAAATTTAGTTATTGTATTTGAATGAGATACCTAAATCATATCAAATATAGCAAGATGTTGTTTATTTATGTTATTTACTGTATTTAATTGTATTAAACAGTGGATTAACAACCATCTAGAAAGTATCACACTTCTTGGATCTAGTACATGCTAGGCAGTCCACTGACATATATAGTTTAATATTCTTCTTGTGGTCTTGTTTTACATTCACGGGTAGTTCCTCCTAGTAAAAAGGAAAATATCGCAATCATCACTAGATCAGGAAATCAGATAGGGCACACTCTACCTTCCACCTTCATTCACATGTATTCCTCATCATCTTTACCCTATCTATTTAGCTCATACACACGAAACTTATTAGTGAAACAATTATCATTAAAGTACGAGTATCAATGATTCTCGTCACTAGCTCATCAAGAAGTTGGAGCCTATCATTTGACACAGTGCTAGAGAACCATCAAAAAGATAAAGAGCTACTAGTCAACATGGAGACCAAAGAATCTCTCAACATCATTTTCAGGATCCATAGAGCTTCTAATTTTAGCGACATTATTGTGAAGAGGCCTGAAAGTTGTAGAGTCATAGAGAGGCCATCATAGATTATTATTTAGCTGATAATATTATTATGAGAAGACTAGAAAGATGTAAAGCCGTAGTCGGAAATATTATTGTGAGGAGGTTGTAAAGAGATAGAGATACAGTTGGAAATATTATTGTGAGGAGGCTGAAAATAGATAAATTCGCATTCGAAAATATTATTGTAAGGATTCCATAAATCCATAGAGTCGTAGTTAGAAATATTATTATGAGGAGATTGAAAATCCTTAGAGTTGCAAAGAGGACATCAAAGTGTCTTATTTTGGTAACATTATTGTGAAGGAGGCCAGAGAGCCATATAGTTCGTATTGCATCGATATTATCATCTAAAATTCTGGAGTGCCATTATAAAGACATTGTGTCATGATTCGAGAGAGACGATGCATCATCATTGTTGTTTAATATGAGAATTATATTGTGGATCCATAATACATCGATATAAATAGAGCCCGAGCTAAAGTTGAAAGCCAATAGCCAAAGCCAAGTTGATCAATGCTACTGACTGAGTAGTAAATTGATGTAAGACATGTGCATTTTCTACTTTGGTTATATATCAGTTCTTCTTCTAAACGGACTTGGAGACGTAGTCCATTTCGAAACAAAATTTGTTGTGTTCCTATTTTTTATTTTTAATGTGATTTTGATTTCTAGTGTGTGTGTTTATATTTAATTTTAACCCATAATCACATAATTAGGAAATTTTAAGGTATCTATGGAAACGTGAAAAATTGAGTTAGTTTTTTAAGACCCCTATTTTTGGATCAAGTTTGGTATCATATCTATTTTTTCCAGTAAGTTCTCACTAACACTTATCTAAAAATGGACCTGAAAATACCCAATTCTATGTATTCTCATTATTGATACTTGTAGTGCATATTCTTGGCATGTTCTTCATATAGGAAAATGGTCAAGTCAGGTTGGTGGCCATCCAAACACCTTTGAATAACATAAGAAGGACATTTTTTTTCTCTATACACCTCTTCCAAACACTTGATGTCTCTTCTAGACACCTAAAACCTCATCTTGATGTTTGATGCCTCTTCTTGATGCCCGACACCTCTTCTAGATGCCTGATGCCTCCTCCATATTCTCATTTGCGTCCTTTAAATACAAAAATGGGAATATGAGTAGTTACAAATGTTTTGACTTACCAGATCAGATCATTTCACCTTCTCCTCCATCTGTGAGTGTGTTGTGGGTAGATAAACTATAAATACAAGCTCAATTATTCATTCTAGAAAGTGATTTTGAGTAAATTAAAGTGTGAGTAAAAAGGAAAACTTTGACTTATTCCTTGTTTTGTTCAATTAGAGATGACTTCTTCATTTTCGAGGATTGTAAGAAAGAAAATAAAATTAGAAGGATATTTAATCCTTCTTAAATGCTAATATTTGGTAGTAGATTTACGCTTTAGATAATTACATAGTGAAAGGGATGCAATTTACTTACCCATCTGGATCTTTTCCCATATTGGATTTCTCTGGGATAAATCTCGTGTCTCATTTGTCTTTTATCTCTCAATTTGTAGTATTTTGTGAATGTCTAGTGCACACTATATTGGTTAAAATGAACTTATTAAATTTATCATTCATTATCTTAATATAATATTTGTTTATTGTTCAAAAGAGGAAGTTTACAGATCAGATTGGTATCAGAGCAGTTAAGATCAAAAAAAAAATTGTGTGGTTTAACTTGTGTTGACATTTTCAATTAGATGCCCCTTACCCAAAACGGAAGTGAAAGTGGTGAAGGTATCCTCATTCCTTTTAAATTAGATATTTCCACCAAAAAATTTGAAGCAAGGAATCTAAGACATGGCTTGTAGAGAAGATGCAGGTGAGAGTGAAGAAGGTTTCCACAAGTTTGAGGAGAATGTGGAAATTTTGTCCAAAGATTTGGGCAATATTTTCTTGTCTATGGGGAAATTCGAGTCCAACCTGGGATTTCTCATGGAAAATATTAGTGCTCCAAAAGAGGCACTAGGAGACCATGAAGAAGAACCTCATGAGTATAAGGAAGAGAAATCACATGTGAACCTTACTCCCCCTCCATTAAAAGAAGAGGCGATGATAAATATTCATCCTTATGATGGGGACGTGAATGCTGAAAAGCTAGACAATTGGCTAGCTCAACTTGAGGTATATTTTAGTTTGCATCAAATAAATGAGAGTCAACATATTTCATTTTCAAGGTTAAAATTAACCAATCATGTTGTAACTTGGTTTAAAATCTATGTTCTTTTTTGGTTGTTAAGATGTTTCCTCCTATTACTAAGTGGGATGAATTTAAAAAGATAATAAAAAATAAGTTATATCCTATTTGTTTTCTTTATTATAGGAAAATAATTTTTATGAAAGGGACTATACCCTTGAACAATAGTGGCTCAGAAGCCGGATGTGCCAATCTGAGTAAAACAACATAATATCAAAATCAATGAGGACAAAGGCAGGAAGATAGCCTACCAAAACCAGCATCAAAACCCGCAACACGCAGCGATTAAACAACAACTAAGCAAAAACAACGTAGATGAAGACAGTTACATCTTAAGTTCATCGACGTGCACTCCACCCACAGAAACCACGATATGATTTTCTACTTACAGTGCACCAATCCGCATTGTTTCCGTCATCCACATCTAAAACCACTTCAATATTACCATTTAATTTGGGTGAATCAAAATTTGAATTCCGCTCCTCCACAGTTAAAAATGCATTCATTTCTCCTGAACTGACCTTTGTCCTTTTGCCACTATTTACGTTAGCATTTAAAATCACATGATTAGGATCTTTGTTAATATTATGTTAGTTCCCATCCACCATTTTAGGTGCAAAATCAGTCACGTTTTCCTCTACCTCGGAACTAGTTTCCCACTCGGAGGATTCGCCATCTTCCTTGTTTGGCGCATCATCTTTTGGATTTTCCCGCTCCTCCTCTGCCATTGTAGACTGTCCCATGTGGGCAGAGGGTGCACCTCCTCGCAGCGCTTCGGCCAGACCCAGTTTGGACGGGTCAGTCTCATCATCGTTGCAGTCGCCTTTGAACAGCGGGCAAGGGATCTCATCGTTGGAACCTTGTAGCTTTCGCTCCTCTTCTCTGTTGCTTCTCCTGTCCATTCCATCCTCTGTCCTTGTTGAACATGTGCACAGTTTGGCTTGAAATTTAACCTTCCTGCATCTGGGACAGACCAAGCCGTGGTCATCAGGAACTATGTTTTGCACGAATCTGCCAGTGGGGGAGGACAGTATGATGTTCTCAGGGAGAACAGCCCCCACCGCCATGCTAACACATAACCGAGCTCTTATAAGCCTGCTTCTAGCCTTTGTTGCGGGCTCCATAGAGATTAACTCTCCCATTGATGTAGCTATGCCAAGTAGGACTTCGTCCTCCCAAAATTCCACTGGAAGAGCCGGCAGGGAGATCCAAATTGGTAGCTCTTTGATCTGAAGAGAAACCCCTGGCTTCCATCGCTTCAGATGCAGGGTAGCCCTTCCAAACATCCAAGGGGCTATGTTGAGGGCCTTAACCATCTCTTCTTCCTTCGAAAAATTGAAAAGAAGGGCGCTATTGGGAAGGGCAATGATATCTACCCAACAACCCCATTTCCACCTGCACCATTTATGGACTACATCAATATTGGGTTTGTACCCTGCAAAAGCTCCAATGAGCGCAAAAGAAAACCTAGATTTCACCTTCTCAATCACTGATGCTGGGACAATAATGTAATGAGCTTTCTCTTCTTCATCCCAGATGGGGGAAAGAGCAGCATTCACTCCAGTGGATTGAGGGAACAACCTGGACGCCCAAGTGCAAGATTCCATTTAAAATCCCAGAAGGTTTGAAGTTATGCAAGTAGAGAGGTCCATGTATTGGCAATATCTTAGATAGAAGCAAGGCCAAAATGTGCAAGAGTACACCAGTGAATTCCAGAAGAAATTTGTCCAAATGGGTAAAGATGTAGTGGACCAGGACATTCTAATGAAGTATATTGGTGGACTCCATATCCACTTGAGGATACCAATCCTCTTGGCCAAGCCAGCTGATGTATATGAATCTTGTTCTCAAGGTCACTATTTAGATATGGAAAAGAAAATTAGTTCATCTACCTCTCAACTTGCTTCAAACAAAAATTGAGGAATTACATCCATTCAAGAATAATAAGAATAAAAAGAAGGGCATGGCTTCCCTCCAGGGAGAGGAATTATTATGCAGAAAAGAGGTGGAAGAGGTAATATGTTGTACCTTCGTTTGTAGAGAGGTATGTTTTGGTAATAATAAAAATGTTCAAGAGAATGAACTTACTTATCTCTTTTATATAAAAATTCAATTGAAGAAAACCAAAGTGGATTCAATTTTTGATACTTGTTTGCAAGCTAATTTGGTTAGTAAAGAGTTATTAGATAGTTCGGTGTTATAAAATTACAATCATCTAAGTCTGTACTCATTAGGTTGGGTGAATGATGTAGGGGCATCTTCCAATGAGACTAAAAAAATGAAATTCTAGGGTTAATATGGTCAAATTGGGCATGTGTGGTCATGAAAGAGAAGGACTTGAGAGTAAGAAATTTTGAAATCTCAAATTGGAACATTCCCTCCAAATATGTATTCTAATTAATAGGCATATTAGAGAGGTGCTGAGGTGTTTTAAGTTTGTTAGGGGGTCCTTTAAGGTCTTGTAATTTTTTTGATAGGTTTTAGGGTGTGTGTAGAGTCCTAAGTGTGGAAGTGAATCATTACCAATGCTTAAAAGTAGTGAAAAGGGTGACAATTATGCATCTAGAAGGCTTATGGAAGCCAAAAGGTCACAAAAGGACAGTTACATTATCAGTAGTAGGTGGCATGCAATATATATTTCAAATATAGGAGTGTGTAAAGTAACTTGTTGCGAGCTCATTCCTCATAGGAGGAGGATGAAGTGAAGGTAGGAGTGAAGATGAACTCAGAAGTTTGTAAGAGGAAGGATATAAAAATATATGAAGATAAAATCATTTTGGTGTGTAAATCTTGTTCTCAAGAGTGTTCTGATTTTTGTAACCAAGATTGATAATTCTTTTCATTGATAGTTAAGTGAATCTTTAGATGAATACTAGGGTAATGAATGCATTTCTCTTAAGTTTTTAAGATGCACTAATGCTTTGTTTTGGTGCACAAAGGAATCCTTAATTGGTATGAGTAATGAATATGACTGTAAACAATAAAGTATGGAACATAAATATTGATTTCCCATGGTAAAGGATGCACGTATAATGTATCTTGACTTGAATGAGATTGTATTGGCTTCTAGGTGAATGAGTAGCATGTGTCTTATGCACTCTGTTGTAGCTATGGAGCATTTTAATATTGTGCATGTAACTCATGAGACTATGAGAATCTAGTAAGAGCATAAAGTATAGGATTGATAAGGAGAAATTACATGGAATATTGGTAAATATGGTATCAACTTAAGTAAATGGTTATATTGCTCTGGTTCAGGGATATAAGATATTACCTAACTATGAATGTGAATGCCAATAACCTAGGATAATAAACAAGTCGAGAAAAAAGAGTCTTAATGTGGGTTTGATGCCTCACTACCACAAGATTAACGTACACGATGTTAGAACATAGGTTTGGATGAAATTTAGAGTCTTGTATCTTTCATTACAAAAAGTTATGGAAAAAATTAGATTCTTAGGTTTCATAGAGATGCACAATTGAGCATGGCTAGGGCTTACAAATTAACAAATAAAATTAAGGAACTAAGGCTCAAAATTTTGTAGAAGTGATCTTAAGCTATTCCTCTAGGATATTTAAAGGTAATTTTAATCTTCCACTGGGTAATTTTTTATATTTTCATGACATTCTTGTGGAAATAAGTTACACATAGGCATAGGGCTATTCAAGAGGACCTAGCTTACAAAGGAAGTCCCATTTATCTTTTGAATATAAAATTGAAACATCAAGGGAAGGAAAAATAGCTAAATGTGTTCTTAGAACCACTAATTTTGTGTCTTGAACCATTTTGGAATTGAATTTATGGTTGAAGAATGATTTCCCCATACCTAGTTAAGGGTTGCAAGCTTAGGAGAAGAAACTGAGCTAGAGAAAGCAAATTATGGATTAGGGTTTTCGAACTTTACATACACCATAAACATGATGGGAGGTCCAAGAAGGAGTTGAAAGAAATTTTTGGGTTTTCCTATATGTCTCTGAGCATGATTGACCCAAGCAAGCTTGTCTTAAGGATGCAAATGCAAGAAAGAGCAAGTTTTTGTAAAATAAGAAGTCCTGAGTCATCTGATCATGTTTAAAGTTTTCTTACCTGTGTATTGAGTGTTTAATAGGGGATAATGATGAGATACATTTTTGAGGACTCAATTAAGATATAACTCCTTATTATTTCCAAAAATAGTGAATCAAGAGGAAGAGAAAATCAAGGTAGGTGAAGGAAAAGTTAGTTTACTTAACAAGGGGTGAATTTTAGGAATGCATTGGAGTGGATGAAGGTAAGGGAGAGAGAGAGTAAGGTGATGATAAGACCTTCATGAGTGTTAATTTTTCAATATTTGCAAGTTTCTAGCCATTCTATAGTTGTTGTTGGATCCTCCTTTGTAGAGTAAGGGTGAAGTTTGTTGCTTGAACCTTCCTGGTTGCTAAATATATGAATGATATTAATTTGTTTGCATCAGTGAAGAAAGGAATATACATCAAGTTTACCAATCAATATAATATTACATTTGGTATTGATACAAATTTCATTGATGAAGTTACTTTGGATGTTATTCTTCTTGATGTGTGTACAGTGTAGTGTTTTGAAGTCCGTACTTGTATACCAAGGATGTCATTTTCATGTGAAGACCCAACCAATATTGCTTGGTGAAGGATTGTAATAGATACATCATTTTAGCCTTTGCAAGAGACTCAAATATCTCCTTCTTAATTTTTACTGAATCCCAAAAACTCATTAATGTTAATGGGATATTTGCATTGCTTATTTTTAAGAATATGAAAACATAGGAAGTTGTTTCATCTCAGACCACTTGTAGCATGGTTACTAATACAGAGAAGAAGCATATGTAAGAATTGGTTTTACAATTTAGGGAAGATTCTGTGGGGATGCCCCTAGATATTCCAATTGATCATGTGATATAGTTGTTACCTTATAGTTCGCTTCTAGAATCGATATTCTACAGGCAGTTTATGAAGGATGCCTATGAAGAGAAACAACATGTGTAATATTTGTTTGAGAAAGCACACAGTTCAAGGGTGGTTGGTCACTCTAGTGTGAAAAATACTATTCGGCACTTACATATGTATGTTTATTGGCTAAACATGCAAATAGTAGTTTGTAACATTAATAGGAGTTTTGTTTTATATAGTACAAGAAATCCTAGTAAAGGAGAGTTAGGGTTATGTATGCCATTATCACTTCCTTCCCAACTATGGGTAAGTTTCTCTATGGATTTTATGTACAATTTTCCTACTTCTAGAAAAGGGTATGATTACGTCTTTGTGGTAGTGGACCGAAATAGTAAAAAGTGTATTCACATTCCTTGCGAGAAGACCAATGATACACCAGAGTTGGTTTTTTTCTAATGTGTGGTTTCATTTTGGTTTTCTTAATTCTATTATGTCAGACAGGGATTCACAATTCATTGGTAATTTTTGGTCTACCTTGTGGGAGAAGATGGATAATATGTTGAAAAGGTCTATTTATTTTCATCTACAGATAGATGGGAAAAAAGAAGTGGTAAATTGTACCTTGGTCCAACTCTTGAAAGGGTACAATAGGAACCATCCTAGGAATTGGGATGAGAATTTAGTTTATATCCAAAATTATTATAACATGGTAGTTCATGATTCTACTAGTAATAATCATTTTGAGGCATGTGTTGGTTATTTTCCTAAGATTTCATTTGATGTTGTTTTGAGATTACCATGTAGAGACGACAAAATATTTGATCTAGAGACCCACTAAGTCTAAAGGATCATTGAGAAAATTTAGCAGATACACCTCCAGGTACATGAGAGGTTGAAAGAGTCACAAACCAAGTATAAAACACAACATGATCAACATATAACTGAGCATTATTTCCTTGTTGTTGAAAAGTTATGGTTGTACTTGAGTCAATAAAGGCTATATGGAAAAATACAAGAAACTCAAACCTCTTTGTTGCAGCCCATATGAAATTATGGAACAAGTGGGTAAGAATGCATTTATCTTGGATTTACCTCCTTATATTAGAATATATTTAGTTGTGAATCTTGATAATATTTATCTCTTTAAGCCCTCCATGTTAGATTAGGAAGAAGAGGGATTTTTGCTACCATCCATTGAGAATATTTCTCTGGATAGTTAGCTAGAAATTAGAGGAAGATGTGGTATTGTATTGGACAATGAGGACAACACAACGGGGAGTGTAAGACAAGTGGTTGATCAAGTTGAAAGGTAAATTTCCTACCAAGGCCAAGTGGTATTCCAAAGAAGACGTGGGGAAGAAATTTCGTCACCTCATCAGTTCTTAAAGTTTTTAGGGACTTAAAAGACTCAAATTGGGGAGGTATGATCCAAAAATGGATATGAAAATACCCAATTATATGTATTATCCTTATTGATACTTGTAGAGCATATTATTGGATGTTTTTAATATAGAAAAATGGTCATGTCAGGCTGATGGTGATCTAGATACCTTCAAATTACATAAGAAGGTCATTGTTGTTCTCTCAGGGGCCTCTTCCAAACACCTTACAACTCTTCCAGACACCTAATGCCTCTTCTAGATGGCTGACGGCTCTTCCATGGCCGATGCCTGTCAACCTCCTCTAGACTCCTCCTCTAGATGCCCATCCAGACACTCGTCTGGCATCCTATAGATTCCAAAATGGGAATAAAAGTAGTTACAAATTCTTGGACTTCCTAGATAGGTTCGGTTTTCCTCCCCCTCCACCTGTAGGAAGAGAAACTATTAATACAAGTTCAATTATTCATTCTAGCAAGTGGCTTTTAAGTGAATTCAAGTGTGAGAAAAAAGGATAATTTGGAGTTCTTGGTTTATTCATTTAGAGTTGAGTTCTTCATTGTTGAGGATTGTAGGTAAGCAATGAAAATTAGAAGGAGATTGAATTCTTCTTGAAGGCAAATTTTTGGTAGTAAATTTGCATTTTGGAGAATTACATAGTGAAAGGGAAGCAATTTGCGTACCTAGATGGATTTTTTCCCACATTAGGTTTCTCCAAGATAAATCTTGTGTCTCCTTTATCTTCTATCTCTCAATTTGTATTATTTTCTCAATGTTTAATGCACATTATATTGGTTAAAAGGGAACTTATTCAATCTATCATTCATCGTCACAACATAGGATCTGTTTATTGTTCAAAAGAGGTATTTTACAAATCAAACACCTATGATGTAAAGTTAGAGAACTTAGAAGATCTTGATTGGTGGTCATTTATCTATAGGAAGAAATGATGTAGAGCATTGATAGTCGTGTTTCTAGGTCAGGTAATGTTTTGGTTCCATGAAGAGTTCATGGAAACACCAATAAATACCCCTGTATGTTTGAGAAAGTGCGGAGGTAGAGAACTCATTGAGAGTGAAATGTGGAGTAACGATCTAGGTTTTTTCTTACCACTTATATGGTAGGGAAGGGTAAAGAGATATTCCATCAAAAGGGAACTTCAATGAGGTTCTCAAAGTTTAGCATCAATGGAGATGTTTATCATCACCGATGGTGTTCCAGTGAGCCAAAGTGTTATTCTAAGGGAGATGACGTGGCTATAATCAACATGGAAATACATTGATAATCACCAATGGTATCCTGGTTAGACAAAGTTTTCTTCCAAGGGAAGACGATGTGGTTAGGATAAAAAAGATGTAGTGCCCACTTCCCTTTGACACCTTTTGATACTGATCATGACACTTGTTGATTATATCATGGACATTATTATAGTTTTGATTTAGTATGATGTTAGATGTTTAATCATGGATTATTGTTGATCGTGATTCAGTTATGATGCATGATGATTATTAGAGACATTTTTGTTATAAATTGATGTTGATATACTATTTGATATGGTTATATTATAGATGTTGTTCAGACTTGTGATAATTGGATATTCTAATTAGACATGGAAAATGAAAATTAGATTAAAATTGATGATGATGTAATTGTTGATGAATTGTATTAGACCTGGAAAATGAAAATTAGATTAAAATTGATGACGATGTAGTTGTTGATGAATTGTAGGTAATATTATTGATTGTCTTGAGGATTTTTGTGATTCACATATATGTTGATGATCTTGAAATTATATTCATATTCATTTGGATGTTCTAATATGGCCATGAGGCCGAAGGAGGTATTTGTATTTTGTAGGTTACAATATCATAACAAACATTGAGGGATTGGAGACCAACCACATCAGAATTCGAGAAGAATTCAACTAGGGTCACCATGGCAACATGTAATTTTGTGTGTGTTAGAATTATTTGGTTAGGGGAAAATTGTGACCTAGGGGTCATGTGTTGTTTTGTTTTTAAATTTCCCTTTTAAATAATGTTATATGTGTTTTCTTTTTATAATGAAATTTACTTGTTTTATTATTTATATTTTTGGATATGTGTTTACCCCTTTATTATTCATGGGTTACAGTATCTTAATTAAGCTAATTTAAATTTTCCTAAACTAATCAAAGATGTGACAAAAAGGATTTCATTTATTAGACTTGATTTACTCTTGGTTTTTGAGTGTATACACACTCTTTACCCTTCATGGGAAACTGCAGTGTCTTGGCCTTAGAGGCCAAATTTGGAAGCTTGTGGGAAACTAAGTCAAAGATTGTCCCATAAAGGAGTTAAATGCCCATGCCAGACCCTATTTACTCTATGGGTTGGGTGGGTGAAATGATAGTGCTCTTTTAGGTGTTTGAGGGTAGCACACTCTACCCTTCATGGTGAAACTCGTTAATTTGTACCTTTCTTTCCAAATATTGGAAGCTTGTGTCCTTTGGAGGAGTGGGCTTAGATGGAGTGTGTCCCATACCTCTTGTCATTCCCATGCCAACCCTACTTATTAATTGGTACATTCAGAATATAAGGCTCTTACCAGGTGATGTGGAGTGGAGAGGATATGAGGTGGTATCCTAGGTAGAAGCCACATCATCCCTCCCCCTCCTAATTGCTCTATTTATTGAATGCATTTTTGCTTGTTTGGGGGTTAGATGATCATTTTAGTCTCTTGAATTTTTGGAGAGGGCTTAGATGGAGTGTTTGAGAGATCTTGTGGATTCCTTGGAGCACTTGTGGATGCTTTCTTGATGCTTTGGAATATGAGCTTGGAACTTCATACTTGTGAACAAGCTCTGGAGATGGAGATGTAGGAGCTTCATCCTACTAGGAGCCACATCATCCCTCCCCCTCCTTTCTCAATTTATTGAATCATTTTATGCTTGTTGTGTTGAGTGGTTAGTTGATCATGTTTAGTCTCTTGAATGCTTGTTGGAGTGTGGGTAGGATTGCCTAAGATTTGGAGTGGGATGAGACTGGAGCTTTGTGGATGCTTGTTTGATCTTTGGAAAATATTGGAACTTCATACTTAGAGATCACTTTCTACCATGGAGGGAGTTTGGGTTGGAGTTCCCCACCTTAGTATGAGGAATGCTATGTTCATTTTTAATTTATGTGTCTTATTATGTTGTGGAGACATAAGAGATTGAGGGAGGCTTAAGAGTGTATGGAGGTATAAGGGGTACTTGGGTAGATTGCATAAGAGTTTGTAGGCGAAGTTGTGATTTGACTATTGGAGGCATTTTTCTTGTAGGGCACCCATTCATAATTGGGAGGCACTAAGTGGCCTCCCCATGTGGTCTTACTCTTTTGGATTGGGTGCTTGACCTAAGCCTTGAGGATTTGCTTGCATTTCGTTGATCTTCTTCTTGTTGAGTATGTTCTTGAGTTTGTAAGTGTATTGATGGAATGAATGTGCATAATTAGTGTATGGAAGTATAAGTGGAAGCTAGTAGTTTCCATGAGGGGAAATCTTCTCCCATTGTAGTGTGGTTAGGGCTCGGGGGCCAATGGAGAGGATGGCTTCTCCTCTCCATAGGATGTCATTGGTTAGGTGGGGAGCGGTGTCTTTCCCATTGCTCTTCATTGTGAGGCAGATTGAAGTGGCCTGAGAAATCTACATGTTGTTGTTACTGGATCTGAGAAAATGAAAATTTGATAAGTCCTTGTGAAATTTGTTGCTTATTTTAGCCCTTTTCTTCTTGTTCAGTTTTTGAACTTGTATTTTGTGTGTAATGGGAATGAATGGTTGTAATTGATTATGAAAGTTGTAAATTGAAATATTGAAAGAAGATAGTACTCTATCAATGAGTTCTATTCTTCTCCCATTGTAATGTGGTTAGGGCTCGGGGGGTCCACATGTATTATGGATGGCTTATCCTCTCCATGAGAAGTCTTGGTATGGGTGAAAAGTGAGTTATAAAAGACCCTTGGTAAATTAAAGGATCAGATTGAAGGAATCTGAGAAATCATACATGGCTGTGGTTCTACAGCTAAGAAACTCTGACAGTTTGATAGTCCTATTTGGAAAAATGGAAGAAACAAATACATATTTTAGAAAAAAGGTATTCCATCTGTAAAGTGGATGAAATTGGATGATTTTGTAAAATTAGGATCTGAAATGGTTGGCTTTGTGCATAACTTGAAGTTGAAACAAGCTTGAGCATTATGAGATTAGAGTTGGATAATCTGATTTCATAGTTTAAATTTTGGTAAATGGAAATAGATATGTGTGTGTGCAAGTATAGATCTGTATTTTGTTTCACTAAGTATACTCTGCACAGGAGTTATTAAAAGATTTGGTAACATTAAAGGACCCTTGTCTTACCTTGGAAAATCAAATAAAATGATTGAATTGAGGTTACATTTAAACTCAATACGACCCTAAACCTATCTGGAAACACTTGGAAGAAATTTTTAAATACACCTTTGGAAATTAAACAAAGGCCAAATTGTAGTCTGTTTTTCAATCAAAGGTTGGGTGAATTGGACAAATTAGGATCCTTCAATAAAATATTTTAACCTTTGTGCTATCTATCCTTGAATCCATCTGAAGAACAATCCTCTAGTCTAATTTACAGAGTTGAGAGTTGGAAATGAAGATCAATTGATTAAAATTTGGTCAAAAGTTGAAATTTAGATAGTGTGTGTCCTTGTGTGTGCAAGTATAGATCTGTAGACCGTTTTTCTATAAAATCTGACACATTTTTATTAAAAATGAACAAAATCCAAACTACAACTCTTAAGGTTCTTGTGAAAAGAAAACGTCAATCGAATTGAGGTTACATGATCAAAACGTCCCTGTTTTCAAACTAAAACACTTTGAGAAATCCCTAGCTAAAGAAATGCTTTCTGAAGTTCAGAGACAAAGGCCACAGATTGTAGTCAAGTGCACATATGCCCTTGCATGCCCAATGCCTCTTGTGTGCGCCCATGCATGCCCTTGCAATGACTAGTAGCCTACTTGTGTGTGCCTTTGCATATCCCATGAACCTCATGCACACCTGCCTTGCACACCTGTTGAAAAAATGAGCCCCTTGATCATGCCCAACTTGGTGCTGCCCAGGTCCATCTTGGCGCGCTCGATCAGATGATATTGAGTCTCTTTGGTGCACCCGTCTTGATTGCCCTGGTACAGAATGACTCTCTGTCTGTTGCCTACCTTGCACACCCTGTAGAAGGTCTATTTTCTTGATGCACATTCTTCTCTTCCATGCTTAATTCGTTGTACATATTGGTGTTATAACAAGTCGCCACCTATAAATTACTCATCTAAATGAAAATGTAATAGATGGAGAACTCAATCTATATGAATTCAAATATACATATCCATATTCATTATGTGTGGTTTGAGTGTTCCTGTAGATGTGTTTATCAAGGGTCTTTGGGGAATGGCCAAATTGAAAACTAATAGCATGCATTGTACACCAAGTGGCAACTTTTTCTCTCAAATCCGGAAGCTGACACAAGTGTATCTCAATATATTCAAATGAAATGTCTCCAGATGTAATGAATTTTAATTATTCAAAGCATGAATTTATGGCCAAACACAAATTGTAGGTAGATGAGAGGGCTTCTAAGCTGCTGATTTTGTTTACAATTTCAATATAATCACAATTGAATCCCCCACTAGACCAATACAAGATTTATAACCTAAGATTAGTGGGTTAAATGTGGGACATGCAATTATTTAATCCCTGTAATTATTTTCTCCAACTTTTCATTTACGATTTCATCTTACGTAACAAATTAAATGCCATTAAATCTAAAAATTTTACATAACAAACAAAACAAATATTAGAAAAGTACATTTTATCAAAATATATATATATATATATATATATATATATATATATATATATATATTTGTAGTGTTTAAACAAACTATTAGTGTCCTACAACTAATGGATAATTTCATTGCATTGAATAAGTGAACCCTCCATATGACTTAACATAGATGCAAAACAATGTTATTCTTAAGCTCGCTATTATTTTTGATATAGTCTTCTTTTATTACTCAATTCTTATTTCATCATGTCCCACACTTTTTTCATAGATCAATAGGAATGTTGATGATGGGAAACCCTAATTACTATCTTATTAGCTAAAAAGAAACCTTACATCAAAGCATAAATTATAGATGGATTTTGTTGGATGTTTTTGTTACAAATGCTTTGGTAGACATGTTTGTACAATTTTGAACCTTACACACGACACGTGAATATTTTTTTCGATCATTGACATCTTGAACTATTTCACTGATCACTGATATATTGAATTGTTTCCTTGATCACAGACATCTTGGTCTTAAATTTCGTTTCGAAGGATTGACACTAGAGAAATAATAAATAGGGGATTACATATTAGTTTGTTCTAGACATGATCCTAAATCTCTACAGATTTACTTTTTTCCTTTTTCTTCTTTATTATGATAACATTCTTAGCCACAAACTAAGAAAATCCAGTGTAGGAACATAATTCTTAAAACTTGCTTCATAAAAGGGATAGGAAGTCATTTAATAGTTGTTTCTATTAGGATTTTACTATATGAACATTACTATATAATTAAGTGTTGGTTTTTTCCGTGTGACATCTGACCACATTTCATGACTTTAAAGTGGCATTTTAAAAATGCTTTAGACAACATCATTGTAATTGTCAGTCAAAATTCCCATTTGGAAGCACATATGGTTTTTGGAATATCTTAATTTTCACACTATATTTTTATATATTAAAACTTTGTGGGCATTAGTTGTGTTTGTTTTTCCACATTTTTCATAACATATCTAAAGTATCCCCAATGGGATACCACTTTAAAATGCACAAAAATATTGAAAATGTGCAGCCACATAAAGTACTGATTATACCAGATTTTTACAGTTAGAACAACAAACTAAATAAACTTAATATTCCCCAAAATGACCACCCAAATTTACTTGGAAATATAAAGAGAGCTTGATATTATTATAGGGGGCATAATAAGACTATTTTTGGAGTTTTACATAAATTAAAATGCTGCCAGAAAAAGCACAATACCCCCTAGACAGCTGGAAACTTTAGAGGCTCATAACTCTCCAAATACCGGAGTAAAAATTTAGGGTCTTTGGTAATCACATTAACAGAAAAGGGAAATAATATTTCCACCTTCAGATCTGAAACGACCGACTGGAAAACCCCCAAATAGAGGCTGCAGGTTGTCATGCTTGGAAAAGGGGGTCAGAAAATGATGGAGACATCTTCAACAAGCTGCCATGCTCAGCCTAAACAGGCTGTGCTGTGAATCTGGTCTGGAGCCCCTCTGATTGTCTTCCCCAAACACCCCCAAAACCCGTGAAAAACTTCACTAGATGCCTCTAATGAGTGGCCACGCTCTGCCCAAATGGCTGCTGTGGATCTGATCTATTTCTATGATTCTGATCTGGAAGCCCACTGATTATCCTCTCTAAATTCTTCCAGGAATCTTCAAAACCCTTCCTCTGTACCTTCTGAAATATCTCTGTAACACAGCCCAAAAAGCGGCTCCAAAATGACAGACTAGGGTAGATCTCTCACTACCGAAGAATGCCCTGCTAGCTAGGGATGGGTCTCTCACCACCGAAGCTAGGGTCCCTATGGGATTTGACTCCACAAGCTGTAGATGCGAACAACAGCAGTTGCATGTGAAGGGGTCAATAAAATGTATGCAAAAAGTTCCTTTCCTTACTCACCCCGCTCCTTATATACTTCCCACGAAAAAATAGCCCCAATAGACCCTAGACACGTTTCATTCCACGGAGGGGTCAATAAAATAAAAGTAACTAAAGTTACTTTTTCCCGTTTTAGTCGCTAAGGTCCAAAGTGTCCCCCAAAAGCCAAACAAAACTATTACTACCATGTGGCCCCTTCTCAGTAGCCCCCAGTGTCCCCCGCCCCTTGGATATGACCATGGCTTGGACTCGCTTGACCCTTAGGCCTTTGGCGTAGGAAAAGGGGACATTACAGTCCTCCCTTCCTGAGAAATGCTTGACCCCAAGCATTAACATGTCCTACTACAGTAGCTGAATACCACACCGTAAGTTTCTCCACCTCACCCTATCGTCCACCAAGGATCCATGTAATCCAAGGTAACAACAAAACCGTGAAATAGAATGATACCCAAACCGTCTCTCCACTAGTGCCTGCACCAAAATTTCCAATCGGTCCAATCCCTGCCAATGCAAGGCTGTCATCATGGGATCACTCACGGCCTCTCCAACCAACTCCTAGGTATGAAAGTCCACTCTGAATCCTGTAGAATCCCCCGTATCAACCTGTGAAACAACCTGTTTATGCACAAATGGTGCTAACTCTCCTACCTGACCTGCACTCGTGTGAGAGCCAGGCTCCTCATATTGTATCTCGATGTGTCCCATGGAGGAAAAGTCCCAAGACTCTAGCAGACAATCAACTGATAATATCAGCTCCATATAGTCCACCTCCTACGCTGAATGTGAAACCTACTGAATAACCATGGGTCACTTTCATCTCTCCACTGATTAACACATGGGTGAGGTGCTCACCAGGAATAGAAGAAGCAAAAAACATAGGAGTGTTGTCCCATGTCGATTCAAAAAAACATGGTCCCGTAAGCTCATACTTGTCATAGTGAAAAACTGTATATGCCTGTATAAAGTTGAGGGAATCCTCCCTCAACCTCTATCATATGAACCTCTCAGACATGATCCTGTAGGTCTCATCAAAGCTCAAGAACCCAGTCACAAAAGAGAAATGCACATGTCGCAATATCTCCATCCTCCACCATGAATCTGACACAAGGCTCCATCTTCCCCGAGAGAAGATCATCTCATCCTCCAATCTGCAGCTGTCATCCTGTATGTGACCATCTAGAATCTCCAAGAGTGTCAGTTCTTGGAGTACTCAACAAGAAAATGAGATCTCCAGTCTACCAAAACTTCAGATGACCAACATAATGATAAACTCAGATGATCAGAACCTGTAGTCCCAATCTCTGTAACTGTCTCATGTGCAACATTGTTGATCACACCTACATCCATCATACTCCACATCGATCCACAATAATAAAACTCCTCACCATGCCAGATTTCCCTCTCCATCCCCTCAGTTGTAACCATCCTTGGTGCACCTACAAATACTCCCCTCAAAATCACATTCCTACCCTTAGACTTAAACTTCAGCCTTATCGTCTGAAAGTTAGTTCAAAACTCACCAAGAGAGTGAAGCCCCTACACTCCCAGCACTATGTTGGTCACTCCCATACCAACAATGTGGAAATCATTGGTAACTATATAGTTACCCATTTTGATGCTCACTTGGGGAACCCGTCGTGTGCACCTCAAAGACTCTCCATTGGCTACAACCCCATTGAGGCCCTCAAAATCCTGTCTGTAGTCCTCACCTCTCAACCAATGAGGCATCAATACAGTTGTGGGTTGCCCCACTATCAATGAGTACCCCAACACGCTGACCCTGCATAACTCCTCTAATCCTAAATGCCTTGTACATCAGAGTACTAGGAAATGTGGCTATAATCTCCCAAGGAAAAGTCTTCTCCTCCTGCCCCGCATCAACACTATCCAACGCAACCCCATCTCCATCATCCATCTCGTGAGTCTCTAACTCCTCACCTTTATCACCCTTGCTCTCCTTGAAGACTTCAATGAATTGAGCCTTCCCTCTACCTCTCCAATCATATCTTGGAATCCAAGGTGTGTGGCAATCGAAACACAGTTTCTTTCGCCTCAACTCATCTCTATCCTCTCGGGAAAGTGATTGGATTCTTAACCACCTCTCACCTCGGTGGAGGCTCCCTCTGCTGAAGTTCATCTGATCCAGATGGAGGTTCCCTTTGCTAAACGCGAGGTGGAGCCCTCGGCTTTGGAGTGGATAACTCCAAGTCCCGAGCTTTCCTAACAGCCCCATGCAAAGAAGAAGGTTCAAATGCCTTCACAAACCCAGTGAGAACATCTGTCAAACCTACTGCAAACAATGAAATAAATCTCATCTCCCTGACATCAGGTACCATGACTGATAATCTCTTAAAATATGTGATATACTGATCCAGGGGACCGGTTTGTCTCAAATGAGTCAACTCCCTGAAATACCTGTCAAGGTCCCTCCTATCAAATCTACTCACCAGCCTCTACGCATGAACTCTGCATGAGTCATAATGTGTATGTGTCCCTATGTAATCATCCCATAATGCCACCAATCATGAGCATCTCCCTCAAGATGCGAGATTGCAAACTTAATTGCATCTTCCTCGCGCATAGGATTCAAGTCGGAGTATGTCTTCAGCTTCTGGGCCCAAGACAGTGCAGTACACTTCTTAGAACCATCAAAGTGTGGAAGGGAGATCTGTCCCAATCTCCTCTGTAACTCTGGTACCTGTTTCTGATGATCTCTCTTGGGTCGACTGCCAATCTTCATTCTGTAATATTCTTGGAATGACATGTTGTTACGAAAGCCCTCACTCCAGATCTAGTTCCTCTCCCAAAAAGACTCCTCACCCAAAATATCTACAGGTTTGTACCTGTGAAGCTTCCAGATCCTTCAAGAAAGAAGGTTCGTGAAGCCCCAAAGGCCTGGCAGAAGAATGGGGAGGCCGCTGCCCTGAATGTCCACTCTCGCCTCTTTGACCCTGTTGTCCCATCTTGCTACTCTCCCGAAAAGACTCCTCACCCAAAATATCTACAGGCTGCTGTACCTGTGAAACTTCCAGATCCTTCAAGAAAGAAGGTTCGTGAAACCCCAAAGGCCTAGCAGAAGAATGGGGAGGCCACTGCCCTGAATGTCCACTCTCACCTCTTTGACCCTGTTGTCCCATATTGCTATTTTCTCCTCTCATTATGACTGTTGTTATACACAGTCCAACAGGCTGAAGATGATTAAAGAATATTCTCTTACCCTTCTTAGCAATCATAGAACCAACTCTAGTACCTTGAGAGGTACTCTCCCTTCTTGCACCGGAGTCTCCAATGAAGAAATCATGCTTGCCAACACTTATAATCCCAAAAGACACATTGAAATTCCTTCTTTTGCTTATGAAATCAGTCACAAAATTTTCAAAAATAGAATTGATAGTTTTGGATAATGGCCACATATTACCAGGATCCCATAGCTTATAATGCCCATGAGCCCTTGTATCTGTTAAGTGAGCTAAAACTTGCCACCATATATCATCCACAAGATGCTCATGTACACATAGTTGGAGCATCGGTCCAACAAACTCCATGATGAAGACTTCATCATCTACCATACCATGCATCTCATGATGGAAATAAATTGGAATAGGCAACAATAAATAAGACACCTTAGTGTGCTCTTCATACCTTTCAAGGCCAACAATGTCCTCCGTGTGTTCAAGATAGACATATGTTGAGATGCCCCCAACATTGTTGCCTAAGTGCCTGTTGAAAGTATCTGAAAGCTGTTCAACAGTTGTTGGTTTGGAAATTACAGTAGGCTGCAATTTTACACAAGTGTCCATGTGAGGCTCCTCCTCATGTGCCAGCTGCTCCATAGAGTCTTCTTTCGTGGGTGTAGACTTCCTTGCATCAATTTCCCCCATCGTTTCCTTGAACTCTTGTATGTGTTGTCTTGCTTGAGTCGCTATCAACCTAGCAACTCTAGCTCTGCTATTCCCTTCCTCACACTTTTTAAGAGTTTCCATTACATCCTCCTTGCTTGCATAAACAAGTTTCTTCTCCTGAGCTGGAATAATTTCTCTAACAAGCAAAGTTTCACTAATGCAATTATTTTTCTCAATGGAAATCATACCCTTTGGTTTAGAAGCTTCTTCTACAAACGAGTTCTTTTGTGATTCAGGTACTGGCATATGATGACCTCGTTTGGGCTTGCTACCAATCTTCATCATGCAATAATCTGGAAATGCCATATTATCTCTGAAACCCCTACTCAAAGATTGGTACTTCCTCCAACAAGAATCCTCATCAATCACCTCTATTGGCCGCCCTCTATCACAATTCTCACCATGTTCCTTATTGTCCCTAGGTCTGCTTTGATTCACATTCTGAGTGAGCTGACTCAAATAAAGGTTAGTGGCTTCCTGTTGTTTCACCATGTTGGTGAACATTTCCTTCATAAAACCCCCTTTGAGATCTTTCCAAACTACCATATTTAACCAACACAGGCTGGAGGAACAACAACTCTGATACCACTGAAATATCCCCAATGGGATACCACTTAAAAATGCACAAAAATATTGAAAATGTGCAGCCACATAAAGTACTGATTATACCATATTTTTACAGTTAGAACAACAAACTAAATAAACTTAATATTCCCCAAAATGACCACCCAAATTTACTTGGAAATATAAAGAGAGCTTGATATTATTATAGGGGGGCATAATAAGACTATTTTTGGAGTTTTACATAAATTAAAATGCTTCTAGAAAAAGCACAGTGTGCCCTAGACAGCTAGAAAATTTAGAGGCTCGTAACTCTCCAAATACCAAAGTAAAAATTAAGGGTCTTTGGTAATCACATGAACAGAAAAGGCAAACAATATTTCCACCTTCAGATCTGAAACGACCGACTGGAAAAACCCCAAATAGAGGCAGCAGTTCGCCACACTTGGAGAAGGGGTTTGGAAAATGAAGGAAGCATCTTCAACGTGCTTCCATGCTCAGCCCAAAAAGGATGTCGTGAATCTGATCTGGAGCCCCTCTGATTGTCTTCCCCAAACGCCCCCAAAACCCACGAAAACCTTCACGAGATGCCTCCAACGAGCAGCCACGCTCTGCCCAAATGGCTTTCATGGATCTGATCTGCTTCCGTGATTCTAATCTGGAAGCCCACTGATTATCCTCTCCAAATGCGGCCACGAATCTTCAAAACCCTTCCTCTGTACCTTCTGAAATATTTCTGTAACATAGCCTAGAAAGCGGCTCCAAAATGACAGACTAGGGTAGATCTCTCACTACCGAAGAATGCCCTGCTAGCTAGGGACGGGTCTCTCACCACCGAAGCTAGGGTCCCTGTGGGATTTGACTCCACAAGCTGTAGATGTGAACAACAACAGCTGCACGTGAAGGGGTCAATAAAATGTATGCAAAAAGTGCCTTTCCTTACTCTCCTCGCTCCTTATATACTTACCACAAAAAAAAAGAGCCCCAATAGACCAAGACGTGTTTCATTCCATGGAGGGGTCAATAAAATAAAAGTAACTAAAGTTACTATTTCCCGTTTTAGTCACCAAGGTCCAAAGTGTCCCCTGAATGCCAAACACGACTATTACTACCACGCGGCCCCCTCCCATTAGCCCCCGTCCACAGCCCTTGGATATGACCACAACTTGGACTCGACTTGACCCTTAGGCATTTGGCGCAGGAAAAGGGGACATTACAATATCAAAGTCTCATATAACTCTATTATTATATTCATGCACATAAAATAAAATCTTGTAACTTTCACTTATATCAAACATGCTAACGAAAATTGGGCATCAGAGAATCAATCCATGAGCCATTCGTCTGTTGCATCATTCCCACAAACACTCATATGAGCAACTAATGGTGGGGCTCATTTGTCACTTGCTTACTTCCAATTAATTGAGTTTAAAACTAAAAAGTGTGGGTGGAAAGTGTGACAAGAAGTTGACATTGCAGTAGATTCTCCATATGTTTTTTGGTCTTTTTAAGGTGATTTATATTCACGTAAATAATGTAAGTGATACTGAGATGATAAATTACAAACACAATATGCATACATTGCTTGGGTGGGAACAATATGAACCATGGAATAAATGTGGGACATGTAAGTATTATTTCCCGCATTTTTATCTCCAACTTTTCATTCATGTATTTGTCTTATGTAAAAAATTTAAACGCCATAAATTCTAAAAATTTGACAAGATAAGAAACAAAACAAAAAAATAGCAAGGCCCATTTTCCCCATATATTTTCAAAATATGGCTTAACATAGACGCAATAAAAAAAATTTGTTCTTAATCTCCTACTATTTTTGATATATTATGCCCGTGTGACTCAATACATATTTCATCATCCCTCACACTTGTTCCATACATCAATACAAATGTTGATGAGGGGAAACCTTAATCACTAACTTATTATCTGAAAATAAAACTTTAACAAAAATGTGCATGAAATTAATGACATAAGAAACCCAAAATGCATTTCTTTTAAGCTTGACACCTATTAGTTTTTCCTCTTCTATATTTTGGCCCCTTTATGCGAAAAATGCATTCACCTAAATAATATAACCGCAATTGACATGATACAATGGAACACATATAAAAAATCTTATTTGGATGGAAATAATCAAAGTTGTGGAATAAGTGTGGGACATGCAACAATTTAATTCATAATTTAATGACACTAACTAAGTGACCCCTCCATATGGCTTGAAATTAATGCAATACACCACTATTCGTAAGTTTGATAATGTTTCCTATTTTGTTGACTCCAGATACTCAAGAATTATTTCATCATGTCACGCACCTACTTTGTAGCTCTATAGGAATTTTTATGAGGGGATTCTTAATTGCATTCTTAATAGATAAAGATAAACCATAATCATAAATGAGCATGAAATCGGTAACATAATGAACCCCCATTGTAAAATTGTAGTTTTAAACATATGTTGACTTTGGAATTGAACCAAAAAAGAAAGTTTGCCTTTGAAATATTCATTAACAACACCTTTCTTTCTAAAATGTCTCCATACTATATTACCTCAATCCCCTGCACACTGTATCCTCTTTCTCTTTCAAACAATTGACAAAATATACACATGTTATATATATATATATATATGCCTCGGTGTAAGAAATATGGCTTCCACATAATGGTTCCATCCAATATTATCCTCACCCAATTGATACTCCTCCCTCTAACCACCTATTCTACACCCATCTTCCTCCTTTTATGCTTTGCTCCCTCAAAATTAACCTCCTCTTGGACGCCATTTTCAGCATTCATATCACACATTTCCCGTGCAATTACTAGCTTTCCCCAAACAATGTGGGATATTCCCCAATTATTCCCAAACAATTTGGGATATTCCCCGACTAAGGCCCACAGTCAACATGGTGGAGGAGCCCACGTGGAGTGGGATAAAGACTAAGCCAAGTGCTTTAAAAAAATGCACCTATTTTAGATGGGTTCACTTATGATGGGAGATAAATAATAATCCGTAGGTACTTTCGCTAAGGCCTTTGAAAGGCTAATTTGGATAGCCTACGTGAAATGTGCATATGGTTGAGGCTACATGGAGTAGAAAAATGTTAAGGCTCTCGTGGTGGGTGTGAGCCATATGGGATTTTAATCCCTTTAGATTTGAAAATCCATAATAATGAGGTAATAATCTTTGAGATTTTTGTGTGGCATTGTTTTGGGATAATATATCCCTAAGAAAATATTTGTTATATGGGAATTGTTAAAATGCCATGGGATAAATTATTTATCCCTGTATTTCAGGGCCGTGATGAGTATATAAGGCCCTCACCATTTCATTTGAAAATCACTCCATTCGACACCAACCAACTCGAAGCCTCTTATGGAGGAACGTAGAGGAGCTCGTGGAGAGGAGATGGAGTTGGTCATCATGGAGCTCACGGAGACTAGGTGCATAAAGGAGATAGAAAAATATCTTGGAGCAAATTTCATGGAGGATCTCATAGAAGAGCTCATGGACAATGATAACAGAATAGCACGGAGAGGAGATCGAGATGGAGCTTGTAGAGCTTGTGGCAGAGCTCGCGGACGGGAATTAAGAAGGGAATATTCTCAGAGACAATTAATGAAGATCCCTATAACGAAAAAATGATTGCTAACAAAGAACTTTGAGACATTTCTGTCATTTCAACCAGAGATTCGAATTAGTATGCAACAGTATTAAGGCTGAGAGCCTGAATGATCAAATTTTGGATCCAACAAGGTCATCAAGAGGTTAGAGCCTATCATTCAAAACAATTTTGGAGAGCTACCAGTCAACACGGAGACCAGAGAGTCTGTCGAAATCATTTCCAGGAGCCGGAAAGCTTATTATTTCATCAGCATTATTGTGAGGAGGCCGAAAATTCGTGATACGCAGTCCATGGATACAACGTCTTATGGATCTGTCCATGGTTATATTTGTCTCAACGTCTTATGCATTGGTTATGTATCGACTCATCTTTTTGATAGACCTGGATACGTAGTCCCTTTTGGGATGAACTCCGTTCTCATCCCGGTGTTAACTGTTGCTATGATTTTGTGTTTTTTATTTCTGTTATGTGTATTTGTAATTAATTTTAACCCCATAATCACGTAATCAGGAAATTTTAATGTATTCCGGGAAACATGAAAATTTGAGTTAGTTTTTAAGGGCCCTATTTTCGGATCAATGAAACATGAGATGGTCCACAAAATAGATGTACGCAACATGAAATTGAAAGGAAAAACTGAAAGTAAAGTGTTATATGGGAATTTTCATAAAGAAGTAATGAATGTTAAATGAAATATACCCACCTCATACTTACCTACATGTGTTATTTGGATTTCTTATGGTAGGTGCAACAACTATTTGGACCATGTATAAGTAAGAATGGAAATAAACACTAGAATGTAATTTGCAAAATAAGACATAAATCACCTATCTAGGATAGTTATCGAAGGGATGAGAGTTGAGCGTTAAAATAAGGAAAAATTGGGATTTTTGGTTAAAAGGTGGTAGAGGGAAGTGTAATATGTCAAAATGAGTGGCGTGCCGCTACAAATGTGGCATAACTTATGGAATGTTTTTATGGTTGGTAATATGAAAGATATGAAAGTTTGAAGATTAGAGGAAACCACGATGAAAACCAATTATAATAATTGTTATAAATAGTAAGGGGGAATTCATTTATCACTTTGCTAATTTTGAGATTAAGAAAACTGATGTCTAATACATCCCAACTAGGATGTTTTGAGTGATGATGGTGAGAGGACGAGGTAGCTGATATGTAGCATATGGTGGTGTGAATCCCATTGTAGGTGTTGTTTTTGAATTGACAATGGGTAGTTAGGAGAAATGAGAAAAATGCATGCTAAGAAAAATTTAGCTAGTGAAAATTTCCCGAAAGATAATAGAAATACAAATCCAGTCAAGATATAGGTGGGTTTGGTATCATTTTGAATTAATAAGTCATTAGGTTAGGTTTTTGTAGTTAATGCAAATTATATAACAGTACCCTAAAATGTATGGGATCAACCATGCTAGGATGACCCATTGTAGCAGGGATGATGGCATCTAACTAAGGGGAAACTTATATCATGGTTGATGGTGTTCTACTAATAGGTTCGATGACATAGGGAGGTAGGATAACTTGCTCAGGAGATGATAACATCTTGTTAGCAAGTCCAAGTTAGTAGGAAAGTTATAATTTTGATGTTTGTTGATGCATTTTGTTAATTTTGATGATGAATTCATATTGAGATATTATAGGTATTTTTTATTGGATGTTTTGTAAGTGCCAAAAAGTATTTGACTATGAAGATTCGTATATGTGGCATGGTTATCGAATTTATTGAGGAGGTTATCTACACATTACATTACACAGTTACAGGGCCTAATAGTTGGAGACATTATGTAGATGGTGTGGGTACCATTAGATAAGGAATTGATTCAGATGTTCTTGATACATTAAAATTTTAGGTATAAAACCTTCAGGTAAAGGGTTGTTGCATATATTGTAGAGGTTGTAGTAACAATGTATGATGTACATGTCATTTTAATACTAGCAATTTAAGGAGTACATATGTATTTTGATGTATCGATGGATACACGAGATAGGAGGGAACTTAGACGATGGACCACAGAAAGGGATGAGTATCACCCGGGTAGGTTGATGATTAGATTGAGTGTTTCATAAGTTGCATAGATCCTAAATATTCAGAAGGTGATCACATATATGGTTGTGACACATGTCTTGTGCTATACGGCATATGGCATAGTACCATTGTTCATGCTAGTGTCCTACAAATATGCAATGGAGATAGGGATACAATTGATTTGGGTCATATCCACATGGGTGCAACTAGTGCATGGTTTATATAGGATTTAGGTCAAACACCAGAGGGAAGTAGGGAATTACATATTCTTTCAGCCTAGATATATGAGAAATTCCTAATGTATAGGCCTATGACGACCAATATATGTAGCAAGAGATGTACCAAGGATTATAAAGTGGGAGAGAGGCCAAAAAATGAGACTAGGGGTAGATTTAAATATTTGTTGTAGGTTAGATAGGAGCAAGAATTGTGGGGTCCCTATTGAGGGACAATGGCCCAGTTAGAAAAATACAATGGTTGTAAAGGGAATCTTGAAATTTATAGGTCACTACGTATGGTGGGTGGAGATACACTGAGTGGATAGAGTGCCTTTGTAGTTTGGGAATCTGGATCATCTGGTGACCCCACATATTCTAGAGTATCAATAGAGGAATGCAAGGGAGAGAAGAGGGAGAGCAAGACCAGTGGTAGGTATAACACCATAGAAACCACGACTAGTGTGGTGTTCCCAACAATGAAGTGATATGCGACAACAATAGAAGGGAGCAAAAGGTGCAAAGGGACCTTAGGTAGTGGATATATATGACAAAATCAAGATACATGCCACCAAAGAGGAGGAGATATTAGTGAGGCCTCATGGATGACACTGCGAGTGGAAGTTATGCAGGCCAAATAGGAGGTTATTGTTAGATACAAGTTCCCAGATAGTGGTGTACATGATGGGATATCCAGAGAAAAGGGAAGAGGTTTAGAGGAGATCACCCATGATATTGGTGAGTTGAGATGGATGAAAATTTAGTGGGATCCTATGAGATGAGATATAAGAAGGTAGGGGTAGTTTTGGTAAGCTGAGAAGATGCAATTATTGTAGTAGAGCAACCCAATGACCTAGGTGAGCCTCAATGCTAAATTGGGTAATAACGTAGATTAATGATTGAGATATATGTTTAATAGATGCCTAATAGGATGTGTATGCTTTTTTTTACACAACAGACCAAAGATGAGTGGCACTCAATGATCAAGGGAGTGCACCACAAGATTTTAGATGGTGTCTTGGACCTGAAAAATATGAAAATGATTGCAAATCTAGTGTTAGTGATAGTTATATATTTAGTGGGAAGCTTTAAGATTATAGGAGAAGAAACTTGTGATATTTAGATTCATAGAGATACTCTAACGGTGGTGAGTGTAAGAGGCGTGACAATATTTTTGCAAGGATTTCTGTGGGCATAAAAAATGCTAAAATAAAAGTAAGTAGTGATACTAGCTGATGCATAGGGGAGATAACATGTCAGGTGGTAGATGTAGCCCACATTATGGTACTGGAGGTTCATGTCATTAGAGTGGAGGGAGAGGATGTGGTAGATCGGTCTAGAGCCACATCCTTGGCATATTCCCTAGATGTGACTATTAAAGCACCGTCAGCTCAAAGCAATAGATGACCTCCATCTGAGGGAGTGTATACATGAGGTATGGTTGACTGTATGGTTTTATAAGATATATGATGATGTATAAAATGAATCATTTTGATATATATAAGATATCATTTTTGTCGATATATTATGTATTTATTTTCATGACAATTTTAATTTTATCATTTTAATTTCTTATGTGTGCAAAAATTTATGATTAAGAGATTAAATAATTTAAAAAATAGATCAATGTAGTAGGTATGAAAAATAAGATAAGGTGGGATGGGTACCAATGATAGGGCTATCCCAAGAAATGAGAGATAAGCCTCAACAAGAGATGAGAGGAATTTTCTGACCATTGTATCTAAAATGGGAATCTATATCTATAGAAACCCCAAGTGTGAGGGAAAAACCCAAGAAAGAGATAAATAAGAATTTCCAAAGTATCCAAAATAGAAATAAATGGTCATATAAAATTAGGTGGGATATAAATAAGAATAAAGAAAGTAATATAAAATGTCTCAATGATGTTGTATAAATGATTGGAAGATTTCATTGATGATGTCAACTACGTCATGTAGGATTTTATGGTAAGTATGAATCATGAGGTCCTCAAAGTTTTATTGGGTGATGTTGATATCTTGATGGACTTCTGATCGTGTAGAAAAGAGGGAATCATAGATCCTTTCAAAGATCTGTGTGGATACGTCACGGTGGATATCATCTAGGGAGGGATGAGGGGGGATTGATGAGAGATATATTATGGCATATGAGGAGATTAAATTTGATGCTTAGGCACACAAGGAGAAGGAAATCAGGTTCGGAACTTGTTGGAGATAACCCAAAATGTATCATCTACATGTGAGGAAAATCAATAAAGAGAACAAAGAGTGGTGCTACAGAAGAGGATTGTGAGGCCTTCTTATATTAGTCTCTAATAACTTCCACCTCAAGTTTATTTATGTTCCATTTATAATCTCTACAATTAGAAACATCATGTCTAGGAGCCTCATGCCATGTGTAGTATGTCTCATCCTTAGGTAGGCTAGGATCCATAATGGAAAGAGGATCTAGTAGTGATGTCATAATTGTATATGTATAACTTGCTAGTGAAGTAAATGGACATGTCACAAAATGTGTTGTATAAGAGATAATTGGGGGAGTAGACTATGGCTCAGACATTAGATCTCTAAGGAGGGTAATGTAGTTCATAAGCTCATCCTTGGAATCAAATTCAGAATAGTGATACTCATCATCCATAATATCATCAACCTTTGGAGTGAAGGTATGATGCACATATTATGAAGAGATGTTGATAGTATTGATGTTTTGACTAAAGGTAGTACATAGGGTGTCAATATAGTGAAAGATTTCCATGTTGTTATCTTGGGAATAGAATTATAAGAACGGATCATCGAGAGAATAGCGATCATCATAATTGCATGTAGTAATATCAAAAGAACATGATTCGATGATAGTATCAGTTTGGAAGAGATGTTTTATAGGGGATGGTGAGTGTAAGTGTGAGTGATAGGGACATGATCAACATCCTTGATGCGTGATCATTATCATAAGGTAAAAGGTAATTGAGAAATGATAGTATCAAGAAGATTAGAGGCATGAATTCAAAATTTAAGTGTATTGAGCTCATCATCATCGAAATGAGTATTTTGGGAAGATTACTGTTGTCAAAATTCCCCCCCCAGGGTAAATTTCGATAACATGCATCAGAGTTTTGCAGTTCCAAGCATGTAGATTGATCCAAGAAAAATCATAAAAAATGACTAAGTCCTAGTCCTAGGGGCAGTCGGGACATTTGGGACATCTAGGCGCGGATCGGCCGAAAAGCCTCCAGGTAGCCCGTGAAGCAAAGGGACATCTGGGACAGAAGTACGCGGCGGGCGCGAGAAGCCGATCCGGTCGAAAGAGGAAAAACGACTAACTACTGAGCGGGACAGTTCGGGACAAGAGTACGCGAAGTACGCGAACTGGCCGGATCGGCCGAAATGAGAACAAACAGTCCGGAAGCAATTGGGACATTTGGGCCGTGATGACGCGAACCGGCCGGTTCGCCCGAAAAAGAGAAAGTTCGTACTGGAACATCCGGGACGAAGGGACACGCGGGACGCGGATCGCCGAAAGGGCCGAGAACCAACTAGATCACGACACGTGTCGCAGGGGAAAAATTCCAAAAGTCAAAGGGCGAGGTCTCAAGCACTGATCCCGAATCAATGGGATAGTGCCACATGTCCAAGCTAGGGCCCACAAGGAAAAAATCATGCCGGAAGGGTTGGAAAATCTGACAAGGAAGAAATGTGTCGGAGGGGTTGGAAATCCTGACACAAAGGAAATCGGTTCTTGGAGTCGGGGAAACAAGTTGGAAAAGCATGGGAGGAAAACATGTCGAGCCACCTCCCATACCCGATGCAAATGCAAGTCACACTTCCGAACCCGAAACAAAGGAAAACTTGGCAATACCGGCGGAAGTGGGTGTCGGGAAAACACAAGCATCAAACACATGTCGAGGCATTCCCCAAACCCGATGCAAATGCAGAGGAGAGAGAATTACGTATCCAATCAGAACCTGCCACGTGTCGTCCATGTGGCGAAGCGCGGGAAAAGATTTCAAAATCCGTTTTGGTCTATTCTATGCCCTAAATCTTCAGATCAACATATCTTTTGATCCAGAGCTCGGATTTGCATGTTCTTTACATCAACGGAAAGCTTATGAAATTCTCTACACGATTCTCAGATCAATATCGAATTTTGGTGCAGTCTGGAGAGAGAAAATTGAGAAACAGCTCTGACGCGTGATAATGGCCAGAAGCGACGTTTCAACAACTAGTTTTAATGCACATGGGTCGCATTCTTCTTCAGCATGGCTAGAAGTGATGTCTCAACCACCAATTGTAATGAAGAATGTGTTTTGGTAAATGGTTTGGCTACTTACATGTTTTCCTATGTTTTTTGTCTCCTGGGCTCGACCCATGCATTGTATAAAGCCAGATTTGGCTCATTTTAAAAAAAAAGATATAACAAGTTGTTCATCTTTTCTGCTCTTCCCTCCCTTCTTTTCTTCTCTAGGGTTGAAAATGGAGTTCGAACCTCCTCCCTTGCTCTGTAATGGCATTTTTTGCCTTTTACTATTGAAATGATGTTCTGTGCAAACTTCTGGAGCAACAAAACGTGTTTCATGATGTATCTGTCCATCCTTGCTCGTTTTTGCTTGTTTCTCTTCTTGCCTCTCTTCATTGCCGGTATTTGTGCATGTTTGAATGTTCATTGCAGGTTTGGAGCTGTGTTCATGGAGTTTTGGGACATTTTCTGTGTGAAATCTATCCTTGGGCCTGTGATGCATCTGTCCATCCTTCCCATTGCTCACCTCTCTTTGTCCCATGGCAGTTTTGATAGATGCCCAACATTCTCCTTCTCTGGTGTATCACTGTTTTAGTGTAGGCTTTTGTTCTTTTCCTTTCTCTCTCTCTCTCTCTCTATCTCCTTGGCATGGTTAGATTAGGATTAGATTAGCTTTCCTGCACTGGAATAGCTTGTGGCAGGTAGTTTAGGAGCAGGAACCAGCCTTCTCTGGAGATTCCTCTCTCAGTTTCACAAGTCCCACGCTTGGAGAGAGGTTTCCATGTTGTGAAATCACACTGGATGCCTGAGTGATCAACCTAGAAGCCTGATCTGCATCCAAGGGTGCTGTGATTCTGCATCAATAGTTTTGGCACACCCGGTGGGACCTTAGAGGTCTTCCACTTCATCTTTTGCAGGTTGGTGTGTTCCTGTGAAGATTTCAGCCTTTGGAGGCACTTGCAAACACATCTGGCGACTCCATCTGGTCAACAACCCATCTCTGAAGTTGCAGACCTTCCTTTCCATTCATTTTCATTCTTTTTCTATCCATTCTTCCTTCCATCTCTTCCATCATTCTTTCATTCTATGAAGTTGTGCAATCATGACTTCATTTCCATCATGGAATTCACATCAACAACAGCAGTATATTTCACCTCCAACATGTTTTACAAATCCTCCAAATCAACATTTTGAGCAGATTCAAGATCAGTATGCATACCCATATGAGCAGCAGTGCCAAAGTCAGTTTGGCTATGGAGCCTTCCAAGAGCAAGAGTATGCATACAATGAAGACCATCAGATGCAAGATGCTGGTCTGTTGGAGAAAATCCAAAAGATGGAGGTAAACATAGTGCAGTCCAGGGCTCAGGCACAGATGAAAGCATTTGGAATCGGTTGCAGAGCACCTTGTCCATGGGTGGGACCTTTTCCAAGGCATTACAGCCCTCAAGAGAAGCTTGACTTCATGATTGCAATGCTGCCTTTGCTTGCAAAGTGGATTGAAGAAATAGAGGTGTATGAGAGGAGTATTCAGCAACCTTGCCAACGAGTAAGCACACCTTCTCATGCCTTTTCTTTTCCTCTTTCCCAATCTGTTTCATCTCAGCAGTGTCAAGCTTTAAACTCTCCATCTGCTGTCCCAAATGTTGATCCCATGTCTCCATCTCTCAGTCTTCCATCCCATCTCAGTTTTTCTGCCCTCTTCTCTTCCAAATCCAAACCCCCTCCACAAGAGCTAAATGAAATACCTTCCACTCCAAAGAAACAAGAGGTTTCACCTCCTCCACCACCACAAAAAATTGTAAAATCAGTTGAGTTACAACCCATCCCTCCTCTTGCATTCCCAATTCCATGTGGGGAAGAAGAAATTGCAAAAATTGGCCATGAAGGACAGCAAGAAGAGGAGCCAAACAGAAAAGAAATGACAGACAACTTGAAGAGTTGGGCTGCTAAATTTGGGATAACAAAGATCCCCTTGATGGTTAAGCCCACAGAAGAGGCTAGGGTTGGAGAACAGGTGGTGGTTAGGACTGATTTTGTTGCAGCAGAAGAAGAAGATCTTGCAATCCCAACTTGTCCTCTAGAGCAGCAAATTGAAGAGTTTGACTTGACAAACTTCATGCTGGAGGAAGAGTTCAATCAAGAGCAAGATTGTCTTCAAACATTGGAGGAAGGAGAAGTTGCTCCAAATCCAAAAGAAGAGGAGCACAATCTAGCTGTGGAAGAGAAAATTACGGATCCAAGGGCTTTGAGCACAAAGCAGGCTACAGGAGAACCTTCAGTTCTTCTTTCTACTTCATCTCTCTCTAGCTCCAATGTCGAAGAGGAGTTTGATCTCTCAAACTCAATGTTGGAGGATGAAGGAAACCATGGTGGTCAAGTTACAGATCAAGAAGACACCATGGAGGAAGTTGAACATTTGTAGCAGGACAGTCATGAGGCAGTTTATCTGTCAGATTTGGAAGACTGTTTTGATGGAGAAGAACCGGTTGAGTTTCCAACATTCTCTCTTTCATCATCCATCTTCCAAACACAAGAGCCTACTGTCATGGAGGAGAGTATTCATTTGCAGCAACCTGCATCTTATAGAAGCTCTTTGGAACCAAGATTGGAAGATTTTAATCTTTCATGTCCTTCATTGGAGGAAGAGAAAGGGCAGAGGAATTTCACCATTTCTTCCACATCATCCATTCAAGAAGGTCCACAAGAAGACTCCATTCTTGGAGTTGAAAATCAGGGAAATGGGCATACTCAAAGGATCAGACCTTGCCCAATCAGGTATTTGGCTTCATTGGAGCCAAAGGAGAAGTCACAACCAGTCATGCTTGCTTCTGAGCATGAGGGTGAGCTACAAAGTACCAAGGACCAGCTGTCATGCCTCTTCAATCCAAATGCAGAGCAACTAAAAGAGGTATTGAATTTGCCTTCAGCTGATACCTTGATGATTTGGGTGGAATACCAGCTTCTTGTTGATTTTCCACTCATCCTAACAGCCATGATCAGCTCCAAATCAATTGCATGGCCGCCACTTTTGAGAAAGGGAAGCTATTTCTCACAACCAATTGCAGGGTTTGTTTAGCTTGCCTTTGCTCCAGTTAGAATAGAGTAGGTAGGTTTGCTTTCAGCAGAAGAAGTGCTTGTGCACACTCTGCATGTTTCATTTTGGAGCATGTATGATTTTCAGTTCTGTACATAGTTTTTGTTGTGCTGGTTTTGCTCTTGCACAGTTCGTTTCAGTGGCATTTTGGTAAGAACAACTCCATGTCTGGTGGGTTTCAAGTGGCTCAGAGGGAAGTTTTCAAAGTTCAGATCAGTTTTCAGGCTTGCTTATGACTCCATGCCCAATGGATTGCTTCAGGCTACTGATCATTCATCTAGCAGGCAGATGACCCCACTGAGTCGCCAAACTGTTGTCAAAATTTCCCCCCCAGGGTAAATTTCGATAACATGCATCAGAGTTTTGCAGTTCCAAGCATGTAGATTGATCCAAGAAAAATCATAAAAAATGACTAAGTTCTAGTCCTAGGGGCAGTCGGGACATTTGGGACATCTAGGTGCGGATCGGCCGAAAAGCCTCCAGGCGGCCCGTGAAGCAAAGGGACATCTGGGACAGAAGTACGCGGCGGGCGCGAGAAGCCGATCCGGCCGAAAGAGGAAGAAAAATGACTAACTACTGAGCGGGATAGTTCGGGACAAGAGTACACAAAGTACGTGAACCAGCCGGATTGGCCGAAATGAGAAAATAGTCCGGAAGCAATTGGGACATTTGGGCCATGATGACGCAAACCGGCCGGTTCACCCGAAAAAGAGAAAGTTCGTACTTGGAACATCCGGGACGAAGTGACGGTCATTGGCCAAATGGAGGGACGCGGGACGCGGATCACCGAAAGGGCTGAGAGACCAATCAGATCAAATGACACGTGTCGCAGGGGAAAATTTCCAAAAGTCAAAGGGCGAGGTCTCAAGCACTGACCCGAACCAATGGGATAGTGCCACGTGTCCAAGCTAGGGCCCACAAGGAAAAAATCATGCCGGAAGGGTTGGAAAACCCGACAAGGAAGAAATGTGTCGGAGGGGTTGGAAATCCCAACACAAAGGAAATTGGGTCTTGGAGTCGGGGAAACAATTTGGAAAAGCATGGGAGGAAAACATGTCGAGCCACCTCCCATACCTGATGCAAATGCAAGTCACACTTCCGAACCCGAAACAATAGGAAAACTTGGCAATACCGGCGGAAGCGGGTGTCGGGAAAACACAAGCATCAAACACATTTCAAGGCATTCCCCAAACCCGATGCAAATGTAGAGGAGAGAGAATTACGTATCCAATCAGAGCCTGCCACGTGTCATCCAGGTGGCAAAGCGCGGGAAAAGATTTCAAAATCCGTTTTGGTCTATTCTGTGCCCTAAATCTTCAGATCAACATATCTTTTGATCCAGAGCTCAGATTTGCACGTTCTTTATATCAACGGAAAGCTTATGAAATTCTCTACATGATTCTGGGATCAATCTCGAATTTTGGTGCAGTCTGGAGAGAGAAAATTGAGAAACAGCTCTGACGCGTGATAATGGCCAGAAGCGACGTTTCAACAACCAGTTTTAATGCACATGGGTCGCATTCTTCTTCAGCATGGCCAGAAGTGATTTCTTAATGCAAATGGGTCCATTCTCCTCCAAATCAGTCAATGAAGGGTATGGGTTGTAAGGTTCCCATGCCGTTTTAATGCATCTGCAGTCAATGAGGAATGGGCTTACATGTTTTCCTATGTTTTCTGTCTCCTGGGCTCGACCCATGCATTGTAAAAGCCAGATTTGGCTCATTTTTAAAAAAAAATACATACAAGTTGTTCATCTTTTCTGCTCTGCCCTCCCTTCTTTTCTTCTTTAGGGTTGAAAATGGAGTTCGAACCTCCTCCCTTGCTCTGTAATGGCATTTTTTGCCTTTTACTATTGAAATGATGTTCTGTGCAAACTTCTGGAGCAACAAAACGTGTTTTGTGATGCATCTGTCCATCCTTGCTCGTTTTTGCTTGTTCTCTTCTTGCCTCTCTTCATTGCAGGTATTTGTGCATGTTTGAATGTTCATTGCAGGTTTGGAGCTGTGTTCATGGAGTTTTGGGACATTTTCTGTGTGAAATCTATCCTTGGGCCTGTGATGCATCTGTCCATCCTTCCCATTGCTCACCTCTCTTTGTCCCATGGCAGTTTTGATAGATGTCCAACATTCTCCTTCTCTGGTGTATCACCGTTTTAGTGTAGGCTTTTGTTCTTTTCCTTTCTCTCTCTCTCTCTGTCTCCTTGGCATGGTTAGATTAGGATTAGATTAGCTTGCCTGCACTGGAATAGCTTGTGGCAGGTAGTTTAGGAGCAGGAACCAGCCTTCTCTGGAGATTCCTCTCTCAGTTTCACAAGTCCCACGCTTGGAGAGAGGTTTCCATGTTGTGCAATCACACTGGATGCCTGAGTGATCAACCTAGAAGCCTGATCTGCATCCAGGGGTGCTGTGATTCTGCATCAACAATTACTAACCAAAACCTTGGGATGACCACTATAGGAATGCTTCAACTACTCCCAAATTGGGATGGTAGGAATTTCTTCAGTACTTAGGTTATTTTGAATGATCCATGTTGTTGATTCGGTATTAAATTTCCAATGGTTGGTGTCACCTTGTAAAGGCCTTATAAATATATCTTAATTTTGTAAACTTAACACATGGGCAAGCGGATGAAATGACTACACACATGTGATGAGTTAATTATCATCCGAGGAGGATATTATAAGGCAAGGACAAATTTAAGACCATGAATTTAACACAAAAGGTACATGGAGGAATAGTGATAGGGATCCAAATACAATCTTAGGGGTATCTAGTTATGATTGTATCCCTAACACATGCTCTAGGGTGACTTTATATTGTATATAAAGTAACATAATGTCTTGATGAATTCAAGAGAAGTGATAAAGGTGTCAGATCCTTCATCTCTGATGGATTATTAATTGTAGAGTGGCTAATTTTAGTGAGATAAAGACTTGGAGAGTAGTTCTCATGGCAATAGAAGCTCATAATGATGCATGGAATCAAGAAGAAATTTTATATTTGAGGAACAAGTCAACAAAATTTCAGTGGAGATGAATAAATATTCAGTATTAACCCATGGTGATATCTTGATCATATCATGTCCAGTGGGTTAGTTCATTACACTAAGGGCAGATTGAGGCCATTGAAAGATAAATCTTCACACCTACATAGGGTTAGTACCTTATGTTATCGTCAATGTAAGTATCACAACTCTTTCATAAACTTGCCCACCCCAATGAGTTTGAGATATTACTATAGGACGAGCACTTCATGTTAAATTCCATGCATACTATTAAGTGGATCAACTTCTAGAAACATAAGACACATAAATCAGGAAGAGTAAATCATGACATGATTGGAAAAGTAATCACAAGGTAACATGGTCATAAGTCCCAATTTCTTTTAATATTTTTAGATAATGTTTTTTACCAATCATGTAGACCAATTACTCATGAATTTGGTATTGGAATGTAGATAAACACGTAATTGTGACTTTGGATGAAAGTTAGTCCTACTGGGTGGAAACCATTTCCAAAGCCTTGGGAGGATGAGGTCGTAATGTAACACAATTTAGTTGATATGTAGAATTAAAGCTTCTACTTGTCTAAGGCTAGTTTGGAACATCTGCCTCTGAGATTCCCTTGAGCTTAGTGATCAAGCCTATGATGTTGCTTTAGCTCTTTTTATTCATCTGTAAAGTGCATGTTCTTTGTGATGTCTATTCCATCGTACATAACTCATGTGGGTAGCACAGGTTACTATCTTCAAATGTCTTGTTTACAAGGTGGGCATTTTCATACTTGTATATTCCTTAAGTTGGTGAACTCTTCCTGTTCACACTTTCTTGGTTACCTATCCAAGCTTTGGAAAACAGATTAGTGGGGTACTTTGAAGAACATCCACGTACAACCTTAAAAAATGTTAGAACTAGTGATAAGGTGTGACACAAAACATAATTTTACAAAAAAGCTAAACACTTCATAGACATAAGGAGAAAAATGCATTATCTTGAAATATTCTAATTTAACTTGAAGATGAGCTTGATAGTTGGAGCTTCATGTTACATTTGTATTAAGGAAGACATAATTTGTTAGGATTCAATCTTTTCTTGTTTAGAAAATTTATTAATGCTTGGGCATATTGAAGTGCGTTGTAAATGCATGTGGTAATATCAAGATGTACATTGTTGTAGTGGACCATTATGTTCTTTGTTAATGGATTGTTTTTCCTGTAGATGTGCATGTAGAAATTAGACTATCATATAGGATCAATATCATCACATCAACCATCTATAACCATTATCAAGATCTAATCCGTATACATCATACATGAATTTTAAGCTTCATTTACCTATATCTTGTATTCTGAACTCCAATGGGGGCAGTGATATGATTTCATCAAATAACTTGTCAATTGATTTGGGAGTCTCAGACTAGCCTTAAAGTGGAGCAATCAGTGGTACAAATCCTCATGTGCACCAAAGCACATAAATGCAGATGAATCACATGGATACAATAGTGGATGAATCAAGGTTAACATCAAACACATAGGGCATAGTGGATAAAAAGTAGGATACATATACATGTACAATCAATGTAATAAGAAATCCAAACAAGGAAAAATAATTTCAAACAATGGGATATGCACTATACCTCTTGTAAAGACATGATTGAGGCCAAAGAAGAAAAATCTCCATTATACATCCCAATGGTATATCTAACAAGACTAATAGATATAGTCATCAAAAAGTATCAAAATGCCTTCATCTGAGTTCCAAATAAAGGTGATAGGATGTATGGTTGTATTGATCATGCATGAATGAAAACTATGAATCACCCAGAACATGTAGAAACTGCTATAGAATGTCAACATCACTTGTGAAGATGGATGGATTGGGTATGAATGGCGCTTCAAAGAGATATGTTTAAATAGTAAATATGTGATCAATAGAACCATGTGTATCAAGCCTATGAGTAGAAAAAGAAGATGCCTCTGGCTAGGATCTTAGTCCTGGGAATGGAGGAATAGATAATGGAAAATCTATGATAGGTCCTTGAAATGTATCGAGTGATATGGATGTCATTCAGAGGTCCTATGAGGAGATATCCCAGTCCTAAAAGTCTTAAATGGTGTCCACTGAGGTCCGAGGCCTCTACTGGCTATTGATTTGCCTCAAGGAAAAGGAATCCATTTATCAGGTTTACCTCAAGGTACTAGATGATCTGAAACATAAGTGTTGCATTCTTAAGTAGAGCTAAGATCTCTGAGTGAATGGTCAACCAAGATGTGCATCACTTTGCCAGTCTGCATGCGTTGGAAGGACGCTTCATCCTGTGTAGATTGATAGGAAGCTCGGCCTGACCCACTACTGTATGTGCTCTCATTCTCTCTGAGGTATCATTTAGTAAATACTGCCTCAACATTTGATGAATAGGCTCATCAGACTGTTGCATATAGAATGAGCTTGCCATGAGTAGATGATAGAAAAGATGTATCATGAAGAAGATGCATGGCAAATTATCAGATCCCTGAAATGTTTATTGGAATTATTGAGCTCAAATCCTAATGAGAGTGATTATGTGCCAAAGTTTAAGCCAAGTGGGCCCTCAACAGTCTCTGGCCTGCTTCATAGCACTAGAGTAGTACTCTATTGGGTGGCAATATGGTACACTCTGTCTACCACAGGGAGTGCTTATAGGAGTGCTTTTAGACTGGTTGCAAACATGAATTATATTAGTGTATCAACTCGAGTATGATACTTTCCATATGGAATAGGAACCTATGGGAAGGTGCAATGTATTGGTCCAAGTTGCCTCAGGGATATACCTGTGTTATCCTACCCATAGGAAAAGGGCCCAACACCTGGATCATCTGAAACTTGATAAAGCCTTACTGACAATGATCTAAGGTCTGGTCACCACTGTAAGGACATCTCTCACGTAAGCCTGCTGCCAATGTCACTGGAATAGTCATCGTTGAGGTGAAACAATGGAGAACACCAATCCATTAATCAGGAGTGACTAGGCCCAATGAGGTCTTTCGGGCTAATGGACCATGAGAATGAAACCTATAGAAAGCTGTAGGCCAAGAAGAGGAGAACCTGTATGTGTGGAACAAGGTTTTCCTTTGAAGTGCACATAAAGCCTATACCTTCTCATGAATGGAACCCATACATGTCTAAGAGTTGGCTAGATATGACAATGGTCTATCTGGTGGAACTTTGATGGTAACTTTCTTGTAGTAGAAGGAACACACTAAAACACTAATTAACTGCATTATAGAAAGTCCTAAGGCCACTTTATGTGCCTAGGTGTAGGCCTCCCATATAATAGTCAAGGTACCTAAGAGCTATTTATTAGCTCATCAAACTCTCATCAATAGATGTAAGCTAAGAATGGGGTTCCCAATACTGTCGTATCCCAAATGTGAAAAAAACCCAAGCCATAATTCTGTTGTCATGGCATATCCTTTGGACTAGTAGACAGTTAAACATGAAGTCCTTAAGGTTGCTTTACCCCATTTGTTATGGTCCAAAGACCAAATATTAACTATGACATGCTCTTAGGTCTTACAAGGATTTGCTAACAGTGGCTATGTAATTCACATCAGCATGTATGCAAGTCTAGGGCACTGATGAATAGATCAAGAGTGTTGCCAATGATAAGTACCAATGAACTTGATATGCATAAGACTCTTCATATAAGAAGGCATGTAGCAAAGATAATAATTATAAATGATTAAGAAACCCACTGATAATGAGTGGTGGCACATCAGTAGAATGCTTGGTAAAAATGTTCAAGATCACCTATACATCATGATGAATGAAGGAATGCAATCATGAGGTATGTTATCCAAAATTCACCCCTCAAGGTAATTTTGATAACATGCATCAAATTCTTTAGTCCCAAGCAATTATATTGAGTCAAGGGCAAAAGGTCATGTTTCTAGGGTCCCCTCAGATTTTTCTAACTCCCCTGTCCAAGAAGAAGAGAGCAAGTTCTGAGAAAATGTAAAAAAATTGCAAAAAACAGGCTCGGGCCAGAAAAAATCATGAAAAATGGCTAAGTCCTAGTCCTAGAAGCAATATTGGGACAAGTTGGGACATCTGGGCGCGAACCAGCCGAAAGGCCGCAGACGGTCTGCGCAGCATGTTGGGACATCCGGGCCAAAAGGACGCGCGGGACGCGGAAATCCGAAACTGGCCGAAAAGTGAGCAAAATTGACTAAGGCCTGCTTCAAAAGGCATGTTTGGGACATCTGGGCAGAAAGTACGCGAACCGGCCGGATCGGCCGAAATCCCAAGGCAGTTAGAAACAGTTGGGACAAATGGGACAAAGGTACGCGAAGTACGCGAACCGCCCAGATCGGCCGAAAGAGAACTTTCAAGTCCTGCTCAGGGACGCGCGGGACAAAAGTACGCGAACCGGCCGAAAACAAAGAATCGGGAAAGTCTTGTCCCAAACAGTCCGAAAGCAAATGGGACATCTGGGACCCGAAAACGCGAACCGGCCGAAAGGGAAAAAAGGGAAGTTTTTGTTTCAGCACTGTTTTGCCAAATGGGACAAAAGGACGCGGGGACGCGAATCGGCCGAAGGCCGAAAGACAGTCCATTTCGGGCCGGAGTATTTGTCACCGGCAAAAAGGGACATCCAAGCCAAAATACACGGAGGACCGAAGGAGCACTGGGACAGTTGGGACAAAGGTACGCGTGGGACGCGAAAAGCCGAAGCGGCCGAAGGCAGAGAAGAAAAGTCAACGTTTGACCCATGAAATTTCAAACGGCCATAACTTTTGACTCCAAGCTCTGATTTTCACAAAATTGGACTTTCTGGAATGAGCACGACGTCCTCTATGCCACAAAAACTATAATTATTTTTAGGGGTAGATATATTTAAATAAGAGAAATATATTCGGCTCCAGTCAGTTAATGCTCATTCCCGTCAAATGACAGAAAACGCCTGCCAGACCCAAAATAGCTGCCCGCACTCAGAAGGCCATAACTTTTGCATTTCTCAACGAAATCGCACAAAATTGGTACCATTGGAATCGTGGTTCTGAGCCCGATGCACAGCAATCAAGAAATTCCAGATTTGATGAGAAATTGACTGATATTTTTAAGAAAACGTGGCCGGGTTCAGAACAGTGTTTTATTTGGTAGCTGGGAGTGCAATTAAGAGGCATGGTCATCATTCTTTCTCTGCTGCAGCACATGGGACAGTATGGGGAGCCTTTTGCAAGTAATATATAATCATTTCACTCAATTTAATGCCTCTTACAGGTGGTTGAAGGACAGATTTCGGGATTTCCATTTTCCCTTCTCTTCTCCTTCTCATTTTTTCTATAAATTGGAGTGTTGGGCTCATTGTAAAAAAAGAGAGTTTTTGGGTAGCAAAGCTCTGCCAAAATTGCTTTGTGAAGCCAGTGTGTTGCAGGCCCTTGTAGTGGACTCCTTGCATGGTGATCCAGGCCCTTATCTTGTAATAGATTGAACTGTGCATATCATGAAGCAATAAAATACAAGTTTGTGGATGTATCTTCCCCTGCTGTGTTTTCTTGCATTCTTCTTGCCCCTTTAATCTTTCTACAAGAATATTGTGTCTATTATTATGTTCTTGCAGGGATTCATTATCATTGTGTATGCTTGGAATATTGTTGTGAATGCATTTTGCTAGATTATGGAGAACTGTCATCACCTCTTCTAGTGTGCACTTTGCCTCTGTATTTCACACATTTGGAGACTACTCTCACACCCTCCTTTTCTGGTGTATCACCGCTTTAGTGTAGGCTTTCATTTTATGCATTCTCTCTCCCTGGTCCCTTGGAAATTTAGATTAGAATAGTTAGCCTGCCTGCACTGGGGTAGATTGTGGCAGGTAGTTTAGGAGCAAGAACCAGCTTTCTCTGGAGGTCTATCTCAAGTAGCAAGTCCCACAACTTGGAGATAGTACCCATGTTATCCAATCACACTGGATGAGAGTCAAACTAGAAATGCTGATGCAAACCATAGGGTGTTGTGATTCGAGTATAGAGTCCTTCTCGATCCCATTTCATCAAAATCCAAGAGTTCTAGAAATGATCAAGTTTCTTAATGTTTAAAGAGTTCCCTACGAGAGAAAGCCAAGTCACCTTCACATAGACCAAGTTATGGAAAGTTCCCAATCCACCAAGCTATTTGAAACATCAGATGAGTCAAAGCTCAATCCGAGCTATTACGTTTGGAGGATGTTTTCACTATGACTCAATGGGATCAAGCTTCATAGAGTCACGATCAGGTCAACAGGGAAATTTTTTTAAACAAGTTACAGAATCCTATTCACACACATGTTCCATCTGGCTTGAAGAGGTGAGTTCTCGAGTAGCACCAAGGTCTGAGTCATCTTGAGGGTTGTAGAGTTAAGTGGAAAAGGTAATCAATAAGCCCACTATTTGAATATTCCGTTGAGGTCCATTACAGGAAAAAAGGGAAAAGGAGGATGCCACATGGAAACACAATGCAACACTAGGAGGTCGAGTGAGGAGAAATCCCCAATTATGCAAGGAAATCCTCCATGCATGGATCACATGGATCACTTGAATATACAAATTAGTGAGGATTGTGGAACCTGGTATGACATGAAGTATCTCAGTGCATGTGTGTCAATGTGGTGAGGCAGCCCAGTGTGAAGGAAACTGAGTTGATGAGTGTCACGGTGGTTTCAAACGATGCCTAACACAGAGACTCTACACTGGTGGAGATAAATGAGATCGGCATGTAGGGGTTATGGGATAGTTGTACATTGAATGGAGGTCAATGTCCAAGTCATCAAGTTAGAAACCAAAAGAGGATCTCGTCATCTAAAGTATGACTCAGCTTTGGAGAGAGGTTATTTGGTACATGGAAGGGTAAAGTATTCAATGACATGTTTTGGGAAAATGTGAGTCAACACTAAGTTAGAGTGCTAAGGTGGAGCACCCAGTGCCCAATGCAAAGGTAGAAACCCACCACTTAGGGAAATGAAGAGGGATGTTCCATCCTAGTGAGCTATATGCCGAGATGGAAAGAATGGGCCATTGGAAACCCAACCCAACCTCTCTCACATTAAAGCATGTAGAAATCAACAAATGGTCCCCTCATTATTAAATGAAAAAATAATTCAAAAGATATGCATAATGTTGGGAAGATGAATTATTAAAGCTGTCTTTTCCCAACCAAAGATTAAATACACAGTCCCATGAAGACCAAATTCCTGAGAGTTTCAAATTACCCACCTACACTCAGAGAACCATAACTAAGGCATTTATTTACAAAATTTCACAAAATTGGTGTCATTGGAATTGTGGCTTTGATCCTGATGCACAATATTCAAGACATTTAGGAATTAACAAAGATTCAAGGGCATATTTTTTAGAAAATGAGACCAGTTCAAAGAGACAGTTGGAAAGTGGGTAGGAATGCGAACAATTAGTATGGCCATCATTTTATTTACTACAGGTTATAGGACAGAAAGAGGAGTCTTTCATAAGCAAGGTACCATTGATTACATTCATTTATTACATCTTACAGGTGGTTGAAAAATTAATTTCAAGATCAGAATCTTCCCTTTTCCTCATTCTATATATTGTAATCTGGGGTCTCAACACTAGGGGAGAGTTTTTCTTCTATGCCTTAGTTCTTTTTCTGTAAAAATAAGGGGCTTGGATCTCTAGCCTTCTTTCTGGGTTTTGTAATAGAATTTTACCTGTTTTCTATTGTATTTCTGGGTTTTGGAGTAATATAATATGCCCTGTGGTGCATTTTTTCCATCCTTTGCATATCTTTTTTGTCTCTTATTGCCTTTATTTTCACACAGAAAATGTGCACATCTATAATTTTATTACTATCTTAGAACTTGTGCTTAAGTAGTTTGAAGTAGTGTTCTGTGTGATCTTATCTAGTATGTGGTGCCTTTCTTCCAACCTTTTTAGTGGATCACCTTTTCTCTATTTTAGGCAGTTGGATTCTTGATTAACTCCTTTTGGCACATCACTTTTTGTTAAGTTTTGTGATATGTTTTATTTCTTTGAACCTTATCTCATACCACTAGATAAGATCCAACTTCTTTAAAATATGGAGGATACCTTAGGGTGCACGTCTCACCAACCTAAGGTTTCCTACGACTCTAATGGTTCATCCGCAAGGATAATCATAAAAAAGACCCTACATCATCTCATACATTCTTAATTCAGGTGCTTTCCAGTTACAAGTTCCAGATGGGATGAGATTACTAGGTCATTTCAATGGGAGTAGGTTGAATCCCTACTATAAATAATTCTTCTTGGTGTTTGTAAATAAGGCAGTATTTCCACTTAGCTTAGAATTTCCCTTTATGATTTTCTTTTCTTGTGTTTCCCTTTCTCATTGCTTGTTCCTTTCTTATTTTTTCATGTTGTGCCTTGTGCATTGGTAACCACATTTATTTTCCAAGGTTGTGTATGTTCAGAGGAATGCACATCTATTTTAGGTTGGGGTGGAGTAATAAAAAGAAAAGTATAGTCTTGTAATATAGTTGAGTGGCCCAGTATAAGGAAGCACGCAAGGTTGACAAAGTATGTGAAGAAATGATGGATAATAAATTATGGTGTCAAGAAGGTTGTAACAAAGACCACGTATAAAGGATGAAGAGAATAGGAAAAACATGAGGTAGGTAAGGGAAAAAATAGGTAAAGGATAGAAGAAGTGCCTTTGGCATTGTAGATGCATGTGTAATAGTCTTTGGCTAGATTAGATTTTGGTGTTCTAGAAGGTTGTAGAAGGTTTTTTGTGCAAGATTGGGCTAATGGGTAAGGGTGCTTTAAGTCGACCTAGTGAAAAAATATGCATTTAATGTTAAATTATGTTAGTAGGTGGCATAACATTTATTGCTAGAGTGAAGCAAAAACTATAAATATAAGGTTGGACAAGTCTTTATTCTACAATGCTATTATAAATTTGAAGAACTCTTACAAACTAGGGCATCAAAAGAGATTTGTATGAATGAAGAAGAATCTGAGAGATATAAGTGGGTGAATAGAGTGGATTCGAAAACTAGGAGGAAGGAGTACATAGGAATAAGAGAAGTTAGTTTATAGTGCGTTGTCTCGTGGAAGGTTTTTCTAGTTAGGGTTTTATAGCTAGGGCACGGGTGGAGATAGAAGGATTTATTCTGAGAGTTGAGCTTTGGAGTTGGAGTTTATAGTTAAGCAGAATAGTAGAGTAGAGTAAGGAGTTCTTATTTTATCCTAAAATAAAGCATGACACCCAAGAAACCAATTTCACCAAAAAAATAGAAGGGCAAGGGCAAGGGTAAGGGAAAAATTGAAACCACCGCGAGCATGAATGAAGAATGGTACGCAGAAATGCAGTACCCAGATAGGGTCTTTTTTGGAAAGGAATGGGAGTCCCGCCTTAGAAAAATGATGGTGAGCGATTATAATCACCAGGAAAATTTCACTAAGAAGGAAATAGTGCTGGAGTTAGTGCAACTGACAAACCAAAAGATGCCTGAGGGTATGTTAATCTACAACGACGAAGTCAAAGTGAAGTTGGAGAAAACAGGGTTGTTACAACTCTATGAGTTGCCCTACTTCGGGAAGCCTGAGTGCCTATATCAATGGCTGATGTTGCGCATGCATGAGGACTATTTTCACTTCGTGGGTAGGAAGATGCGTAGAACCCCTCAGCGGATTTCGAGATTCTTAGGCCTCATATGTGACAGAGAAAGCATAGAAGATGACTTGTGCGACAAGGATGCAATTAAGGAAACGGTCGCTGCTTACGCATACAAGAAGGGGTCGAGATACTTTGATATCTCAGATATTGAAGATCCCATGATGAGGATGGCCGCGTGCTTGGTGTCAAAGCTCAATGCATAGGAGAGATGGACACAGGTCAATAAGTCTTGGTTACACATATGCAAAAGAATACCGGAAAGCACCGTGTATAATCTCTCCGCATATATTACGGATGAGATAATCAGTAGCGTGCAAGAGGGAGACAAAATCCTTTTTGGGAATGTCCTATTAACCATTGTGTTTTCAGAGATTGGGGTGCCTGATGTGGTGGACAAGTTCGTATGGGAGTACCTGACAGAAGACCCTACACCCGCAAAGAGGTTCGAAAAGTATACCTGTGATAGTATGATGCTCGTACACAAGGCAGGCCTTGACAAATGGTATACACGCCTGAGGAACGCATTTGGGGCTAAGTGGAGAATACCAGAGAAACTGCCGGCAAAGACATCAGGGGAGAATGAGTTTGTTGTATACCAACACTTTTGTGTAGGGAGGTTTAAGTTGGTTAATAGAACCATGAGTCCCTTGTGTAAGCTCCCATTCTCCTTCACAGCGCAATGCTTCCAAGTGGGAGTTAACAGATTTAAGGAGTCCAAGAAGTTTGATCTGGACCTTGCAAATATAGACTGGGACCATAGAGAGTTGCGCAAAGGGTTGGTCTACCCCAACAAGTGCGTGTACATTGAAAAGTACGTGTCATATGAGGTCGAGATGATGAGACCCCTGATGCTACCCATTGCTGGAGGGTCTGCGGCACGAGTGTATCTTCGGATTAGACCCAAATTTGAGAAGGGCATGTACCTTGAAAGAGAACTATATATACCTAAGGATCCAATAGGTAGAAAGAAGCCCGCACCCAGGCAGAAAGAAAAAGAAACTACGTAGAAGGTACAGGGTGCTCACGATGCACAAATAGTCAGCGCGCTTGGGCCAGGCACCGGGACAAGTACCTATTCACGAAAAAGGAAAGTGATAGTCGAGTCAAAAGGAGGCACTGGAGCCAGAAACGTTATCATGGAGAAGGAAGAAACATCAGATGAAGAAAGGACAGAGTCACCCACACTGGAATCCCCAGTTGAAAAGAAGAAGAAGATAACGAGAGTTGACTCAGGGTCGGAAGACACATCTAGTTTGAGCACCTATGAAGGGGAGAAGGATGATGAAGAGGAAGATGAAGCAGCGAGAGGCCCAGAGCAAACTGTTTTTAGCATTCACGACTTGGAGGAGGGTGACGAGGAGGAAGAAAACAAGTTCCGCTTTGAGTAGAGAAAGGGTGGCAATGAGGAGGAACGCACCTAGGATGGGGAAGAGAGTGAGGAAGTTAACATGAAGAATCAGAGGACTCCAAGCCTCACAAAGGAAGAAGTAAACAAGGCCGCGGAGGAGGAGGCAGAAAGAATGATTGAGACCTTGGTGAATGAGGAGTTGAAGCACAACGCTGATTTGGTGATGCTCGAAGGAAAAGAGGAGAGCGCAGGAAAGGACCATAGAAGCACAGGAGGCCTGAGTCTAACGGTAGTTATTCCTAAGGGCACGCGCACGGCAAGCCAAGGGCCAACAATGGGTTATTTGGATGACCCCAAGAAGGTGTTGCGCGCATGGTTTCAAAGCATGGTTCCGACAGAGAAGCTGCTGGCTATGGAGTCTTTTGATGCAGAGGGTTCCTAACCCCAAATGAGGAAGATGCTCTCATGGGCATTTGAGTCCCACGTAGATGAGACAGAGTTCGAGGTAAGCCAAAGGGCAATAATAACATTGCCAAAATAAAAAAAAGACAACCCCTTGGTGAACTACTCAGCAGCTCTGACGATGACAAGTTATGCAATGTGCTAAAAAAAGTCTTTGTGGAGATTGAAGCCATGCTCTTCACAAGGAATGACCAAACAAGGGATATAGAAGCAAAGTTGGAAAAGAAAGAGGAAGAGCTGGCCAAGAAGACCAAGCACTTGAAAACAGAAGAACTAATTAGCACCAAGCTAAAGCGTGAGCTAAGGAAGAAAAGGCAAAGGTGCATGAGGTACATAAGAAGGTAGAATCTATCACCGATGCCATTGTTTTGAAGCATCCGGACCTAGCACAACCTGTGCAAAAGTATGGATTTTCCTTGAGTGCCTTGAGGACTTAACATGCATCCTCACCATGGAGAGGTGACCACTGGCCTTAGAATTTGTGGAAGAAGTAACAGTGCCTTGAGAAAGAGGATAAACTAAAGGTGGTGGAAATCATTGCCAAATACACGAAGGTACTTTCCAATGTGAAGATTGCTGCCCAAGCTGCTGAGGCCGCCTATGACAACTGCGCGGACAGAGATAAAGTTGCAAGTGCACTAGTCACCAGTTACGAGACCGAGCTTAAAGGAGTTCTAGGAGAAAAACAAAGGGAACAGGGCAGAGCGAGAAAAGATCTTAGCCGAGGTAGAAAAAAAGTCAGAGGCTATTGAAACCTTGCGAGGTTCAATTAAGAGCCAGCTAAAAGAGTTATACCCATAGATTACAAGAAGAATGGATGTGCTAGAAGACGTGGGAAAAGAATTGGAGAAGATTGTTGACTCCTTGGCTAACCAAGGAAATGAGCTGGGCTTTGATGAGGTGAGCACCATAGTCGGCGACCTCTGCCAGAGAGTGCAAGAATGAAGTCGATGCCTGGAACAAGTTGGATGCCAACTTGCAGAGGGATTTCCCCTCTTGGTGCAATAATGCCAACATCCCCGAATTCTTTCTTCTTTTCCTAAATTCTTCATTCCCTTATTCTTTTCCCGGACATAATGGTCTATTGTAATTCTTTATTCATTTGAAGAAGTGTTCTGAGGGCAGAGAATAGTGTAAAGTGTGGGGTGATGTTGGGCCCCTAAAATATTGACTAAGTACACAAAGGTGCATGGCACACTGTCAAGGCCTTGGTTGAAGGATGGGTGCACAAGGAGAAGGTATGCAAGGCAAGGTTCTAGGAAGGTTTTAGAAAGGCATATGTTGCACTGCACCGGAAGACTAAGGTCTTGATACTTAGCCATATTTTAAACTAGTATTGGGTAGGACATGAGAAAAGTGTGACCCGACTACGCATGTGCAGAGTGGATAAGGTGCCATCCTAGTGATAGGTTGGCCTAGGAAGGAATATGCCTATGCGATGGAGGCTTCTAGAAGACCATCATGGAAAAACAGTGGAGAGCTTAGGCCTAAGGAGCATGCTCCCATGGAGGACCACATTGAGACACTTGGCGACTGGATCTGAGGCACTGCAGGAAGGATGAGTTAGGAACTTCAAAGAGATGCCTATATATACAAGTGCACCCATGAAGGAATAAAAGACAAACCTACATAGAGATATCCAATAGAGAGCGGAGCTCTGCAGAAATTACTGCAAGGAATCTCATATTTGGGTTGGGTAGATGAAATATAGGAGAAGGATGTATCAAGGGCTTGGGGAATGTAAATTTCTTTTTTACAGAGCTAAATGATATGGATCCAGTTATGATGCATGACTTCGGTCTACCTTTTTGTGATGCTCTGTAATTGAATCTAATGAATGTAATGAGGTTACCAAGTTATACTGAATATGAGCATTAATGGTTCTGGTCTCATTACATATTCTTCATAGTTTCTTTTCATGTATGTTTATGAACTATGAGTATAGAATCCTTGCATTTCCCTTTCTGTTTGTAATTTCAGTTCTTAATCTATTAAAGTATCTTTTCTAGTTGGAATGACTGCAATGAAGGGTCTAGAAGTCATTCTGAGCTCTATGACATTTCACATGTTTCGCTTCCCACTCAATTCCTTTAAATTTTGGATCATAGATGATGTTTTCCCACTAAACTCACATAAAAGAGAGACTCGGTGCCCTTGCACGTATGCTTGAGGTGAGCACCCAGTGCACCCGTTGGGTGATAGGTCGGTGTGCATGGGATTCCCTTGTTCTTGGTGGGTGTAAAATGACTACAGAAGAAGGGTCCCTTAAGGTGTTGACCTAAATCCATGTTTTGGCTAACTTGGCCTATTGTCACATTAAATCAGCATGACATCATGTCATCTATGTAATGAAAAATGATAAATGTGTAACTTCTAAATAGCCTAATCATTTTAATGGTGCTCATAAATTGAGCACTGTTAACCCATGGCTCTAATTTGAAAGCCTATTTATCTTGATGCGACAATCATTGGAATTTTCACAATGTTTAGATTTAGGTGGGAAGTTCTTGGCCTCTAAAATAGATAGAGAACACATTTACGTTTTGGGCCATTAGTAGCACAATCTAATTGACACCTCAACGCAGGAGGATTTTCAACCTAGATTTTCCTTATCTAGCGCATCACACTTCTTGGCTACACACCTAGACACACGGAAAGTGGATCTAACAACCTAATGAATTGTATATTTCATCACTGTTGTTTGGTTGAACTATAATTGAGTTTCAAAACTCTGTTTCTCCTTCACCTTAAGTGGATTAAGTTGTCTCCTATAAATAATCAGACTTCTAAAAAATTAAAAAAACCATTGAATCTCTTGGCATATTTCATTCCTATTGTGAATCTGAACTATTCACAAAATGGTGGTTGAAACATTTCCATGGGTTTCAGGAAGGATGTAAGCATAGTTCTGTAATTATAAACCTTTCGTGCAATGAAATTTGAATCCCTTAAGTCTTAGAAAATGTTTTGTTAACTCTTTCTTGGCATTTTACATTATTACAAGCAATAAAAACTTATCTCTATGTCCATTTTTTGGCATGAAATGCATAAATCTGGCTACTAGATGGATTTGTAACCCGCATCATGTAGCTTGTAGAAAGAAAGAACTGAAAGAGTGTCTTTTATGTTGACTCCAGAGAAGTGTCATGAAAAGACAGCATTCTTAGACTATTGAGACATATCTTATTAAAATCTTCTCTTTGAAGAGTGTTTCATGGTTATTTTTGGTGGAAATAGTTAGTTCCTACATCACATGATTACTTATAGGAACCATGTATGCTCTAACATTCTCATATCCCATTTTTCTCAATCAGAAACTAAAACCTGGTCCTTTGACATGCTTTAGAACTAGAAGTTTGTCACAAGTTTAATTGAGAAGTATTCATGTGTTTGACATCCTATCTAAAGGTTTTTCCACCCAGTACCAATCCCTAAGCTTGGCATTCCTTGGAATATCAAGGGATGGGATTCATACTAATGTGGTCCAATTTGGCTCAATTCCCTAGATATTGGTGAATGCCCAATTTTTCATTTCATTAATTTATGTTCACCCAGACACATTCTAACTTTACATTATTTTGCATCTCATTAAGTATTATAAGAAAGGAGGATTCCTTTGAAAGGACATTTTTCAACCTACAATGTCTACAGTATGCTAAAAGGTGGTCCCATTTTCAAACTAGGGATTAATGTACAACAAGATAAAAGTGAATTATACATCATTGTTGGCACATTAATTGAGTCTCAGACAGGATGATTTAAAATTTTCAGGAACGTTGATCCCTTACATTACCACACTTTTTTTTTGAACATTGTAAAATCATGAGATATCACTTCTGGGAATTGTAGCTGCAGTATCCAGGAATTTTATCAAATTAGCCAACCAAGATGTGGATCAAATGAGTGGTTATCCAAGCCCCTTAGGAAGTGCATGTAAAATGAGCTATAATGACCTACTTTTTTCCAATATTATAGAGTATATGAGAACAAGCTTTACTGAATCTATGTTGGACAAGTTGTCCATAACAAGAACTTGAAAGGTAGGATCAAATATGGACCTTGGAAGAAGCAGACCATATGGATAAAGGAAACTAAATGTTATAGATTAATGGTCATAGAATGAGATAGGGTATCCCTCATAAGTCAAATAGAGGGTAAGAAGATCCACTGCTATCACTGAGGAACACTTTGTATCAATTTAAAAACCTCACAAAGAAATCCCCTAGGATTATACCAGTTAGAGCCCTCCCACTCAAAACCTAAAACATACATTCAGGTGTGAGATGGATACCCATTGAAGGTTGATCATGTTTAAAAGGATATTTTTTCAATCCCTAAATCAATAAGTCTTTTTGGTCCAACACTTCTAAATGGGATATCCATAGCAAACTTATAATTCAAGGCTTAGCAACATTTTGGAGAAGATTTACATCCTTGCACATCATGCCTTCATGATCAATTTAGCATGATCACCTTCATCAGTTTTAGATTACTCATCAAGTGTTACCATAATGATTGAAGCATTCTTGATAAAGATTTCCTCTAATTGACTGCCAAGTATCCATCATTGCGGCTATAAGACTTATAAATCAAAAAATGACTCTTGAATGATTATTGGGATAGATTTAATGATCACATTGTGATAAATCTATTCCACTTCTAGAACAACCAGCAGATAATAGTTTTCTAGAATGGTTGCATCACTTGGAACTTGGTTAGAAAGTTGGACAAGCATGTTAACCCATGAATTTTATTGCATCTCCCAATGAAATTTATGTCTGATACAGGTGTTCCTAAAAAGTCAAATTTCATATTGAGATTCCATATCATTAATGACATCTATTTCAACTGTTCATACATTCAAATTCTTTGATTATCTTGGTAAAACTGTGCCATTGCATACAATTTTGAAGATATCTACTTCATAGATGCTCAAAGATATATCAATCTCAGTATTATACACTTTGCTACATGAAAGTTTAGTTCAGACATTGCTGTTAGTGCTATTGTTATGTCACTCATAAGGTCAACAATAGGCATATAATTTGGGATATAGGTCATAACAAATCCCCTATAAGATTGTGACTCAGCTTCTATTTTCTATGATACTTGTTAGTGAAATTCATGGTCCTAACATTTCGTATTGGAGAACAATTGTTCAGTATTGAGAGATTGACTGATAAGTGAGTGGAGAGCCTCATTATGTTAAGTTTATCTTGAGAACACTAAGGATATTTTTTTAAACTAAGCACAAGGTGACACTCTAACGTTCCTTTTGATAGGACTTATGAAAATTAACATTATTGTACATGGTGTTGTTCATTCACAAGATCTAATTTTGAAAGAAATTTAATTTCAACATATTTTAGGTCAAGCATGCCTATTTATGGTCATCAAGTAGTGTGGTAACAAAACAGTGTTGATGCAAAATCACAGCACCCCTGGATGCACATCAGGCTTCTAGGTTGATCATTCAGGCATCCAGTGTGATTACACAACATGGAAACCTCTCTCCAAGCATGGGACTTGTGAAACCGAGAGAGGAATCTCCAGAGAAGGCTGGTTCCTACTCCTAAACTACCTGCCACAAGCTATTCCAGTGTAGGCAAGCTAATCTAATCCTAATCTAACCATGCCAAGGAGACAGAGAGAGAGAGAGAGAAAGGAAAAAACAGCAAAAGCCTACACTAAAACGGTGATACACCAGAGAAGGAGAATGTTGGACATCTATCAAAACTGCCATGGGACAAAGAGAGGTGAGCAATGGGAAGGATGGACAGATGCATCACAGGCCCAAGGATAGATTTCACACAGAAAATGTCCCAAAACTCCATGAACATAGCTCCAGGCCTGCAACGAACATTCAAACATGCACAAATACCTGCAATGAAGAGAGGCAAGAAGAGAAACAAGCAAAAACGAGCAAGGATGGATAGATGCATCACAAAACACGTTTTGTTGCTTCAGAAGTTTGCACAGAACATCATTTCAATAGTAAAAGGCAAAAATGCCATTACAGAGCAAGGGAGGAGGTTCAAACTCCATTTTCAACCCTAGAGAAGAAAAGAAGGGAGGGCAGAGCAGAAAAGAATGAACAACTTCTTATTCAAAATGAGCCAAATCTGGCTTTTACATTGCATGGGTCAAGCCCAGGAGACAGAAAACGTAGGAAAACATGTAAGCAAGCCCATTCCATTGACCAAAACACATTCTTCATTAAACATTGGCAATGTGAAGGAATGGACCTTGCAAACCCATACCCTGGCCTTGACTGATTAGAGGAGAATGCGACCCATTCTGCATTAAAACTGGTTGTTGAAATGTCACTTTCTGGCCATTAACACGCACAATCAGAGCCGTTTCTCAATTTTCTCTCTCTAAATGCACCAAAACTCAAGATTGATCCCAGAATCATGTAGAGAATTTCACCAGCTTTCCGTTGATATAAAGAACGTGCAAATCTGAGCTCTGGATCGAAAGATATGGCGATCTGAAGATTTAGGGCACAGAAACAGACCAAAACAGATTTTGAAATATTTTCCCGCAACTTCTACCACCTGGATGACACGTGGCAGAGCTCTGATTGGATATGTAATTCTCTCTCCTCTGTCATTTCATCGGGCTTTCCTTTTGAAATTGTTTTATGTTTGCCCTTTCCTTAGGTGACACGCCACTGGCACGGTGCATTGCCATTGGTTGACAGGGTGTGACTTTTATTTGCAACTTGCCCATTTGAAAATCTTCATGCTTTCCCGAAGCTTGCATTCTCCTTGAGGACACGACACATTTCCTGTGTTGGGCATCCTCTCAGACCCTCCGGCTCTTTCGATCCCTTCGGAGTCCATTTCAAAAACCCGGATTCCCAAAAATGATTTTTGCGTCCTTGTGCTGTCTTGGCACACGTGGCACTATTCTGATTTGTTCGCGTCCATTTGTCCCAGATGTCCCCAAACTTTGATTTTGGACTGAACCCCGATTCGACAAGTTCGGGCATGTTTCGGCCCGGTTTCAGCCGGTTCGGACGTTGATCTTTTCGGCCCGCGCGTCCTTCATACCTGGATGTTTTCAGATACTGAACCATTTGTGACTTTTTCGCCCGGTTCGGCCGGTTTTTGCGCCTTTTTGGCCCAAATGTCCCAATTGCTCCCTAGGACTAGGACTTTCAGCCATTGGTTCACCACTTTGCGTGCCGACGTCCCAACTGTCCCAGAACCTTGGACTTGCCTTCTGCCGGATTTTTTTCCCGCATTTTCTTGCCCAGAGCTTGCTTTTTGCAACTAACTACCTGGAGTTTTTCGGAGAACTTTAGAAAAATATCTGAGAGGACTAGAAACATGATGAGAGGTTTTGAGTTCCTGAATCAATCACATGATTCCTGGGCACTTGAATATTCTGATGCATGTTATCAAAATTACCCAGGGGGGGTGAAATTTTGACAACAGTTTGGCGACTCAGCGGGGTCATCTGCCTGCTAGATGAATGATCAGTAGCCTGAAGCAATCCATTGGGCATGGAGTCATAAGTTGCAAGCCTGAAAACTGATATGAACTTTGAAAACTTCCCTCTGAGCCACTTGGAAACCCCACTGAACATGGAGTTGTTCTCACCAAAATGCCACTGGAATGAACTGTGCAAGAGCAAAACCAGCACCACAAAAACTATGTACAGAACTGAAAATCATACATGCTCCAAATGGAACATGCAGAGTGTGCACAAGCACTTCTTCTACTGAAAGCAAATCTACCTACTCTACTCTAACTGGAAGCAAAGGCAAGCTAAACAAACCCTGCAACTGGTTGTGAGAAATAGCTTCCTTTCTTCAAAAGTGGCAGCCATGCAATTGATTTGGCACTGATCATGGCTGTTTGGATGAGTGGAAAATCAACAAGAAGCTGGTCTTCCACCCAAATCATCAAGGTATCAACTGAAGGCAAATCCAATACCTCTTTTAGTTGCTCTGCATTTGGATTGGAGAGGTATGACAGCTGATCCTTGGTACTTTGTAGCTCATCCTCATGCTCAGAAGCAAGCATGACTGGTTGTGGCTTCTCCTTTGGCTCCAATGAAGCCAAATACCTGATTGGGCAAGGTATGATCCGTTGAGTATGCCCATAGCTCTAATTTTCAATTCCAAGAATGGAGTCTTCTTGTAGACCCTCTTGAATGGATGATGTGGAAGAAATGGTGAAATTCTTCTGTCCTTTCTCTTCCTCCAATGAAGAACATGGAAGATTATTGAATCTTCCAATTTTGGTTCCAAAGGGCTGCTATAAGATGCAGGTTCAAGAGGCTGTTGCAAATGAATTGTTCTCCTTCATGGCAGCAGGCTCTTGTGTTTGGAATGAATGGATGATGAAAGAGAGAATGGTGAAAACTCAACCGAGCTCTTCTCCATCAAAACAGTCCTCCAAATCTGACAGGTAAACTGCCTCATTGACTGTCCTGCTGTAGCAAATGTTCAACTTCCTCCATGGTGTCCTCTTGATCTGCAACTTGACCACCATGGTTTCCTTCATCTTCCAATATTGAGTTTGAGAGATCAAACTCCTTTTTAGTAATATAACTTGAGAGAGATGAAGTGGAAAGAAGAACTGAAGGTTCTCCTGTAGCCTGCTTTGTGCTCAAAGCCCTTGGATCTGCACTTTTCTCCTCCACATCTAGAGTGTGCTCCTCTTCTTTTGGATTTGGAGCAAAATGACTTCTCCTTCCTCCAATGTTTGAAGAGAATCTTGCTCTTGATTGAACTCCTTCCTCCAGCATGAAGTTTTTCAAGTCAAACTCTTCAATTTCCTGCTCTAGAGGACAAGTTGGGACTGCAAGATCTTCTTCTTCTGCTGTTAACAAAATCAGTCCTAACCACCATTTGTTCTCCAACCTCAGCCTCTTCTATAGGCTTAACCATCAAGGGGATCTTTGTCATCCCAAATTTAAGAGCCCAACTCTTCAAGACTGGTCTGTCATTTCTTTTCTTGTTTGGCTCCTCTTCTTGCTGTCCTTGATGACTGATTTTTTCAATTTCTTCTTCCCCACATGGAATTGGGAATGCAAGAGGAGGGATTGGTTGAAACTCAACTGATTTTACAATTTTTTGTGGTGGTGGAGGCAGGTGAAACCTCTTGTTTCTTTGGAGGAGGAAGGTATTTCATGGTAGCTCTTGTGGAGGGGATTTGGATTTAGAAGGGAAAAGGATAGAAGAATTGAGATGGGGTGGAAGACTGAGGGAATGGAGAAATGGATTCAACACTTGGGACAACAGATGGAGAGTTTAAAACTTGACACTGCTGAGAATGAAATAGATTGGGAAAGAGGAAAAGAAAAGGCATGAGATGGTGTGCTTACCCGTTGACAAGGTTGCTGAATACTCCTCTCATACACCTCTATTTCTTCAATCCACTTTGCAAACAAAGGCAGCGTTGCAATCATGAAGTCAAGCTTCTCT